>KE507034.1:47719-59364 GCA_000441515.1 Elaeis oleifera
CAGCCTTGGAGAAGAAGGAGTTCTTTTCTTAATTTTTTTATTTTTTTAAGATAAAATTAGATTGGATCTAATTTTTAACATAAAAATTTAGAGAAAAATATCAAAATAATCTGGTTGGATGCTTGGAGCTTCCTAAGGCTTTAAATCAAGGAGAAAAGGGAGAATAAAAGAGAAGAATGGTTCTTCTCTTGGATCTCTCTTTTGAGTTCTTCTAAGGCTTAGGATTTCATATTAATTTTAGCATAATAAGTCAGATTAGATTTGATTTCATCATGAAAATTAGAAAGAAAAGTTCTTAAAGGTGTGGAAGGAAAAGAGAAAGATTCTCTCTTGTATGTGGGAGAATTGAGAAGAAAAGATTCTTCTCTTAATCTCTATCATAGAGATTTGATACGTGAATCTAGAAGAAAAAGAGTGGGTCTCTTTATTCTTCATCTTCTTCATATTCTTCTAAGATCAGTCAAGAGTCAAGAGTATGGTGTCTTCGCTAGCTAGCACTTCCGGGGAGACCGATTAGCACAAGAGCTTCGTGTAGATATTCGTAGAGGCCGGACTCATGTGCGGCTGCTGAGCATCATGAAGAACCAACTATCATAGATTTTAAATACGGTGATCTACTACCCATGCTCAGATATGGAGTTTCGAACTCAATTTATATTTAGATATGATCTAAATATAATTCAGATATGATCTAATTTGATATAGATGTGATCTTTGTTTGCTGAATTTTAGATTTCAGATTTACATACATGCATATTAGTTTATGTCATGGATTCTATATGGTAGTTTTAGATTTGATCTATGCATATATTATAGATTAAATTATTTAATCTATGTATATTCTACTGCAAATTTAAAATACATGCACCAAACCATCACACTTGCCTTCATAGTCAACTGTGCCTTTCAAATATCTTAAGATCCTCTTGACTGCTTTCCAATATTTCTTGTCAGGATTTGATGGATAATAACTCACCAATACCAAGACATAACATATATCAGATCTTGTGTACATTATGGTGTATATAAGGCTACCAACATCACTTGAGTAGGGAACTTTGTCATCTCATTATTTCTTCTAAAATCTTAGGACCCATATTAAGACTAAGACCTTCACATTTTGCTATACGAGATTGCAATTTTGCATGTTAAATCATTCAAGTATTTTCTAATATAAAGCTCCTGTGAAATAGCAATTATTTTTTAAAACAATCTCTTTGGATTTTAACTCCAAGTATGTAAGATGCTTTTCTCATATCTTTCATCTCAAAGTTGATCAATAATCATTCTTTATGAATATCAAAAACTCCTTGTTATTCCAACTAATAGAATGTCATCTACATATAGAGACAAGATCACAAATTTCTTCCATATTGCTGGACATATACACAATAATCTTCATTAATCATTATAAAATCAAATGAAGTCACAGCTCAATGAAATCTCAAGTACTACTGTTAGGATGATTGTTTAAGGCCATATATTGATCGTTTGAGCTTGCAAACTTTATACACATAGCCTTGTGCTATGAAACTTACCAGTTGTTCCATGCAGGTTTCTTTATCTAACTCTCTATTAACAAAGCTATTTTCATATCCATTTGATGTAATTCCACATCCAAATTTGCGACCAAAGCTATTATAAGACAAATAAAGACAAACTTCACTACGGAAGAGAAGATTTTCTCATAGTCTATACTCTCTTGTTGAGTATAATAGTTCACTACAAGGCGAGTCTTATATCTTTCAATAGATCCATTAGCTTTCCGTTTAATTTTGAGAACATATTATTTTCAATAGCCTTATGACCTAACGGAAGATCTGCCAAATCTCACACTTGGTTAGTTTTCATAGACTTCATCTCTTCTCCCATTACTTCTTTCATTATTTCTTAGCAGAGCATATAAGAGCCTCTTTTACTGTTTTAGGCTCAGTTTTTCAGCATGCAGAGTTACCATAAAAGTTTTCCTTCAATGTCAAAATGATGATGAGATATACTTTTACAAATGCTTCTATGCAACTATAAATCTTATAAAACTTGTTCACTAGGAAGTATGTCGCTCCCACCATGCTTAGAAGTTTGAGATAGTTCTCTCTACCCTAACTATTTGTCTTAAACGAATAATATAATTAAGATCTTCCATTTCATAAAATGTAAGATCCTTATCAATTTCACCCCGATTAGGAAAATCATTTTCTAAGAAATGAACATCTAATGACTCAATTTCAGTCACACCTCCATCGGGATGCTCCCCAATGAACACGTATCTCTTCAAGTATTTAGGATATCCTAAAAAGATACATTTTTCCCCCTTAGACCTAACTTTCCATATTTATAAGAAGAATTATGAACATAAGCTGTAGACCCCCATAGTCACAAATTTGCTAGATCAAATTTTCTACCTGCCCATAACTTATGTGGAGTTGATGTGACTGATTTAGAAGGCACGCTATTGAGTATGTAAACAGCAGTCAACAATGCATCTCCCTAATAAGAAATGGATAAATTTATTTGTGCCATCATAGATCTAACTATCTCTAACAAAGTTCTGTTTCTCCTCTCAGCAACATCATTTTGTTGCAGAGTCTCAGAAATTATTAGTTGTCTATCAATTCTTTTTCATCATAAATACCTTAAATTGCCTAAAAATTATTCACATCCTTGACCAGTCCTTAAAGTTTTATTGTTTACTTAACTAATTCTCAACTAAGTTCACATATTCTCCGAAGCAATCTAATGCTTCAGATTGATGGAAGATCACATAAATATAACTAAAATGAATAAAGTCATCTATAAATATGATGAATTAGATAGCGCTATGCCTTATCCTCATATTCATTAGGCCACAAATATCAGAATGGATTAATTGCAATCTTTATCAAAAAGTTTTCTCATCACTTTCCCAACTAGGCAATGCTCACAAGTGGGCAAGTTAATCTTTTAAGGGTACATAGTAATCCTTCTTTAGCTAATCTATTCATTCTATCATATCCAATATATCCTAATCTAGCATGCCATACATTCACATCATCATTCACATCATTTGAAGATATAGTTAAGGAACACAACCTTCTAGATAATAACATAACCACTACCATCAACATCCAGTACTACGAATTATCTAATATATATAGAAAGCAGTTTCCAATAAACATCGATACTAGAACTATAAAAGTTCAAACTGAAACCTAAGTTAAGAAGAACTACAATCCATCGAATGTCTGGAGCATACGGCACATCATATAGGAACAAAGTACGACCATCATGCATGACCAATTTATGGATGCCAATACCTTTGACCTCTACCCTTGAGTTGTTTCCAACAATATCCATCTTGTGTCTAGCCTGGTTCGACGGTACTCCACGAATGCTCCTTAATCTCTAGCTACATGGTCTGTGGCCCCTAAGTCTCCAGTCCACAATGGATGAAATTCAAATAACAATGCTCAGCTAGAAATACAAGCATAATACACTTTATGGAGTTAGATAATACCTATTTTCGCTCAGGACATTCACGAGTGTAACAACCCAGCTTGCCACAAACATAATCGATTATCTTAGACTTGTCCTTCTTACCACTATGCTTGCCTCTCTTGCGTCGATATTTTTAGCTTTTTTGGATCCCTTACCCTTTTCTTTACCTTCTTTGTAGGACTTCTAGTCCCTTGTGCTTATTTTTGAGAGCCTTACTTGAACTAGCCTCAGCCATATAAACTTGTTCAAAAGATTTTGTCACCCTTAGGTGCTCTTCTTTTAGCTCCAAATGTCCTCAAACTTTTAAGATTTTTGTTGTCCGTTATATTGATGACCATATGCTCCTAGCTCTTAGGTAAGGAATGGATAACTGCTTGCACTTGTTGCTCATCAGTGAGGATATTTTCGACAGCCTCAGACTCTCTTATCATATTTGACATCTCTCACAGATGCTGCCTCATTGAAATATTTTGGTACTTTTTGTCACTATCAAACTTTATAGTCAACCTTGTTAATTTGATAAGCTCTGTACCTCCAAAGGCTTCTTTAAGAGCTTGCTACATAGGTTGTTTTATATTTTTCATATTCACATATGATATTATTTTCCATACTACTCAACAATGTGGTACGAGCACCATTGTTCTTTTTCCATTCTTTATATGCCTTACTATCTCTCCTGTGCTGAACAATGTTATCCTTTTTAGGCTGAACTATGGTACAGAAGATGGTCTCTTTGACCTCTTATTCCTTGAGAATATGCTGAAATTTGCAGTGCTATATATCATAATTGTCACCATTTAGTTTTCTCCTTTGTTCAATTCAACCACAATATTTTAAATGCACTTGTCATAGGGAAACAACTACATAGAAACATATGCATATTTAATTAATTAGTACTAAACACAACTTATACTCATGTCATTCTTGTTGCAATTATAAGTTTAATAATAACTCTACACTAGATATGGAATTAGAAGTTAACAAAGTTTCCAATTATCATCCACATTCCAATGTATAATTATTAATTAATACTAATTACACAAGATTTTAGTTCTTAAGTGAGAAATCCCTAATTCCTGCCAACCCATGAACTCCCACTTGACAACGACATCGAAGCATGCCAAACATATAACGATTATTCAAATGATATATACAATATAAATAGATGCCAATATCATGAACACTAAGTAACATTTAATCTTCACAATATGTTCATAATATATAATCACATGAATCATAATTAACAAATTAGTAACATAACAACTATATCATAAACCAACATTTTCTACCAGACAAGAAATATATTTTTTTATAATATATTCAAAAATGCTCAAGTATACCTTGGTTCAATTTCTTCACAATTTTGGTCCCAACCCTCAGTAGCCATAGGCCTCCTCATGTCAGCCATATGTAGCATATCTTGCACCATGGAGACCTGGGAGCTCAACAATATGGTAGTGCATCTTGCAGCTCTCTTCACAAAGCAAGTATATTCATCATACTCACATATAAAGTCTGATGTCATTATGCGATAGGGCTTCAGTCATTATTTCTTTGTCTTGTCGCCTAAAATATAGGTAAAGTCCTTTTAAGCAAAGATATTTTCCAATGCTCATCGATGATATAATTACAATCCTCAATTGATTTGAACATTAAATTAACAATATTAATGTGTTCCTTCATGTCATGATTAGGATTCATCCTATAGTTCCTGATGGGCTCCAATAGATGGAGAGCAAACCTCCAAGACTTTTGGGACAAATTATGATCACCATTTGACATGATTTAACAAAAAAGAACGTGAATACTTGTATGTTAATGAGTACAACTTAATATGGATTCAAGAATAACACATGTTATGCCGTTAACAAAATACTCAACGCACGCTAAAACATTGTTAAGATATCATCCTATACGTTGAAGATAAATATGATCCAACAAATCACTAAATCCAATTTTATAATCTAATTTTGCTACACTTCAGTATGGAAAATTAAGTTATATGCCATGAAGCTCTGATTTGCTCATTCTAAACCTCAACCCACTGTATGAGACCCCACTTGACATTAAAAAAAACAAAACAAAACAAAATTTTATCTCTCTTATAGATGATGTTTCTGTAATTTTCATTGGTCCCAAGGTTACCTCCCGCTATGAATGGGGCAAGGATAACAGGCCGCATTGACAAAGAGAAAATATTATGCACAGAGAGCGCAAGTGGATGTTATGCCAACTCAAGGAACCTTTTAGCATGCGCTGCTGGGAATAGTTTTCCAAAATATTTTTATAGCACTACTAGGATTGGTGGTGTAGCTGCTAGGATACGGGCCCAGGTCTTCACGCACACGACGTGATGTTTAGTGGTGTGGCTGCTGGGATACGAGCCCAAGTTTTCACGAACACAACATGAAATTCTCACCACTAAACAATACCCATTTTTGACCTGCCATCGCTTCTCAACCGTATGGCCAAAATTGATGAATTCTATATGCACCAAAAGCATGTAACAAGTACTTTTCAACTATATAAGATTTTATTACCCAAAGAAAATATGCCTTGAAAGAAGCTGCCACGACAATGTGGACAGAAAACTTTGGCCTTTTATATCCCAACATATGCACGTCCAATTAACACAAAATTTCTAGATGACAAGTACATATTAAAGCCTACATAATGCTAAAACTCCATAGCAAATGGATCTCTTTACATTGAGTTACCATGAAGGACTTGATTATGCACAGATCTTCGAAAATTTATTATATATGCATAAACTAGAGGCAAACACATATTCAATGGTCACTTATTGACATATCTTGAGCCATGAAAAGTTATACATGCTCTGATACCAATAAAAGAAAAAACAAAATAGAGATACATAAGAGTATAGGCATACCTCTCGTTCTTTGCTAATCCACAAGTCAAGGATCAATCTAACCAACATTTTCAATAGATCGTGTGGGTAATCATGGTGTAGAAAATATACTTATACCACAACTTAAAGGTCAAATTCGTACAGATAAAAAGAGAGGTTTCTACCTTGTTATGGTGGAAGAGAATTGATGTAGAGAATAGGAAGAAATTTGATTGATTGGGTGGTTTCTACATCTTATAACACCTATAACTAGCAGTTATTTGCTACAAGTAACTGCTAGTAACCACTCCCTTTCATCCATCTCAAATGGCATTGGTAGGGTTTTCTCCGTCATGGGTGCTTCACCTGGTCTATATCTAACATCATTCGAAATCTTATCCCTTAAATGTTAAACTTATAGAAGCATCCCAAACCAATTTTTCTACTTAATTCAATATCAACAACAAGATACTTTAGATCTGCTCATAAGTCTAACTTTGACAAAAATTTTAACATGCCTAACTATTTTCAACAAATATAGGAAAAATCAAGTAAGCCGATCCAAAGATGATATTTAAATTATCAAAGTTCCATCAAGATGCACGTCTCGTGTCCAATTGATAAAAAATCTATCAATAAAATCAAATATACATTTCTTCTACATGCCAGTTTCATACCCATTCTTCTTAAAGGTTCGATCCTCGAAGAATATTCCTTTTTGATACTATAAAATTCTTTCTTAGGTCTTATCCTCAATAACTTGCAGGTAAAGCCCAAAATTGTAATGATCAAACAATTAACATCAAAATTAGAAATGCCATCATGATCTTCATCCATATCAAATTTAGAATTCCAAAATCATCAAAATAATAATTGAATAGATACATCCAACACAACACAATATATTAATATATCCTACTTCATTCTACGATCAACACCATTTAGTCAAACCTTACTTATTAAAATCCAAAACATAACTCATCAGTTCTGTTATACACATCGTATGCCACTTATGATAAATTTCATCACAATACTTATTGATTCGAAATTCAAAATTTGAATCTTTTCTGCTATGTCTATCATGTTCCTAGTGATCATAAGCTTATACTCAATTACCACTTAAGTCACAATCCCTAATGTTCATAATCTAAGCTTTGATTTCACTCTGTCATACTCCAAACCCAACACTCGGATCGACCATGCAGCGGCCGCACACTCCCGAAGGCAAGGCCCAAAAGAATATGCAAGACCTGAAAATTCATTACAATCTCAAAATCCCATGAATAGATCTCAATTCATAATAAATATTCTATATTAATAAATATCAAACTATATATAATTTGTAAAACTCGATCATCCCACTGATATTGATGATGCTTTATCTAATTAATCCTTTCAAATTGAGATTTGAACCTTAGCCAAGTACAAGCATCCTTTTACTCTGAAAGAAAATAAAAAGAAAAGGGATGTGAGCTTTACAGCTCAGTAAGAATACCATACATCCACACCAACATAATAATATAATTTAAAAATAGAAATAAGCATAAAGTAAAAAATCTTATATCAAATATCTAGATAACTCAAACATCCTTATAAATATATATCAAATATCTGGGTTGTCAAAAGAGATGTACCATAACATGTCAACAAGTGAAATTCTTTATTCAGCATTAGTTTTATATATCTTATCATCCATTCCTCTAATCACAATTTTATATTTATTAATCTTTTTTTCCGACTTTGGACTAATCAAGATCGTGTCCCAATTTATGACTAATCAAATTTTTCATATATAAGCTCATAAAGACTATCCCAAATATAAGCTCCTCGAAGCTATCCCACGCATAAGCCCGTAGTGGCTATCCCAAGTGTAAGCTCTTGACCGTCTATCCCACGCATAAGCCTATGAAAGCTATCCCAGGTATAAGCTCTTGATTGGCTATTCCACACATAAACCTGTAAAAGCAATCCCAGATATAAGCTCCAGACCGGCTATCAACATAACGAAATTTGTCCAAACCATATCTTTTCCATCCAATTATTATGTTAATTCACCAAATCAATTTTAATTATAGTATGATCAAATAAATATAATCTAACCATATAACTATATCATCAATAACTGATGTATATATAGTCAACATATAACGTACTCATATTGAAAAATCATATAAGAATAATAGCATCTCAAGCAAAGACAATCCATTAACATGAATCCAACAATACAAAATTAACGATACAAAACTAACAATACAAATAGTATACATATAATGGTGATTATGTATAGAAATTCTTACCTCTATTGACAACAACTCTGGAACATGTTTTATCGGTTCATAGCTAGCATGTCCAATCAACGACATAATCCCAACACATCCTTGATCAACCATCAGCACAATAAATAACAAATTATTATCGGATTTCTATTTTCAAAACTCTAATACTCAGATTATAGTAAATCCCAAATTTCTCAACTCTACCTAATATATGAATAATTTAGAAATAATATTTAGATATTTATCTTGATTTAGGAATCAAACTTAACCCCCCCCCCCTTCTCAATGTCTTTAAGTCCAATTGATCATACTCCTACAGCACTAAATCAATATCCAAGAATTTAAAATAATTAGAACTAATTGTGGGTTAAATCAAGGACAAATAACAACGTCCAATTAACTGAGCAGTCTAAATTTGGATGACTGATTAATCATGACTAAAGCAAGGAGGGTGAGATATAGTCATAAACAATGAAGTTCAAAGATGCCTAATACTAACTGGATGGAACTCAACATATAGGACAATCACAAAGGGGGCTAGTCCAGAACTCTCTATTGTAGTTCGCTAGGGCTCTAGCATCAAGTCCCAATCCCTCTCCGCTAGTAGTTTTGATCAATTAAAGAGAGAGAAGAGGAAAAGAAAGAGAGACCAGAGAGAAAGTAAGAAAGAGACAAGGAAATGAGATACATGCAGGGCCTCTTCAAGCAATGGCCATGGAAGATGGGTGGTGGCCCATGGCAATGTCCCTCGATGATGGCTGGTTGGAGGAAAATAAATTGGAAAGAACCAAGAGAAATAGGGGACCCTGGAGATTGTGTTTGGATCGATTCCTAAGCCACTCACTGGTGGCTAATGATCTCCTCCTAGCACATATAAAATATTTAAGTTCCGACAACGGCCAACATCGGCGGCAACGGAGGCAGTAAACAAGGAAAGGGCTGAAATAGGGTACCCCTGTTTCAACGATATTCTGGCAACTCACCCACTGTAACTAAGATGGAATGATGGCCATGAGATCAAGCGAAGGAGGAGAACAAAGGCTTAGGTCCTTACCTAAGTCTAGTGAGGCATCGCAATCGATATGGAGAATTAAAGACAATCTCATCCAAAAGAACTTGAAATTTGGGGTGATCTTCTGGGATTTTAGTGTAGTCCTGAGCGGAGGAGAGGAGTAACCTTTTATAGATGGGATCAGAGGGTTTAGTTTAAGTTGGAAGCCTTAGCATCCACTTTTTCCGATCGGAATGGGAGAAGAGAAAGACTCCCATTGCAAATCTTCCTTCCCCAACTCACGTGCATAGCACATGCGGCGCATCTTTTTTGGATGCTTTAATTCATGCAAAAAACAAGGGATGGATCCTTAAAGTACCGACACAGCAATCATTGCTACAAACTATTCCCTATATTATCGAGGTCGCTTGTGCTTGGTAGGTTACATGTTACTGATTGGGGGAGAGATTTGGATAAATGCATTTTGACTCTAGAGTATGTATTTTAGCTTAATTATGGCACCATCTCTTAGAGTAGTAAAAAATAACCTATATAACTGTTGGTATATACCGACTTAACTCTGACGTCGACTGATCATGATGCCGACTGACCAACGGATCCCGACACCGACTCATCAATGCCGGCTCTCCGACACCGACTGGCGCCAACTCCTCTGCAGATCCTAGCACAGGCCCATTCACCTATATAACTGTTGGTATATACCGACTTAACTCTGACGCCGACTGATCATGATACCGACTGACCAACGGGTCCCGAAACCGACTCACCAATGCCGGCTCTCCGACACCGACTGGCGCCAACTCCTCTGCAGATCCTAGCACAGGCCCATTCCCGAGATGGACCGACCGACCAACTTCGCCCGACTGATAACGGGCGACGCTGATAGCAACTGCCGATAATGTCCGGCCTGGGCGTGTCGGCCCGACCGGCCAATGCCGACTCCGACCGCCCGAGAGCTGACCGCATGCCGGTGGGACAACGCCGACTCTCCGTCAGGATGAACAACTAGCGCCCGACCCTCTGGAGTCGCCACCTGACAGCCAAGTCCCGACACTTAGTCGGCCAACCCGTTCATGACCGCCGAACGACAGGCATAGGCTGCAGTCCTATCAAGGACATGCTGTACGATCGCCAGGGGGCGCTGATCTGCCAAGGGCGTGGGGCATTGTCCTGCCAAGGACACGACTTAATGTCAAGGACCTGTCAACCCATCGGCGACGTGACCACCCCTGATGATTTGACAACTCCTCAGTTGTCTACATCACCACCGGCGGGACCATACCTCCTCCCACTATAAAATGGGGTAAGGCAACAACCGAAACCAATCGAAGGTAATCCAATCAAACCTCTCCTCCCGCTCCGATCGCTGAGCTCCCCTGATTTTTCTCTTTACTGTTGCCTAGTCTCCTCTCTGACTTGACCGTCGGAGGGTCCCCGTCAGAGGCCCCCCCTCCGGTCTGAGTGGACTTCCCTTGCAGGCGCTCGTTCCCGACGACCAGGCGATGAGGGGATTGGCCGCAACAAGTTTGGCGCGCCAGGTAGGGGGATCGACCACCACAAAACTTTTCCTCCAAGATGATGAAAACCAGGGCCTGGTACTCCGGCCTCCACTCCGGAGGTATCCATTCCTTCACGTAGCTCGAGCATTCTTTCGTGGTCCACTTCAACACCAGCAGGAAGCCGCCACGGACCTCGGACAGCCTCTTCTCCCTCAAGCAGGGGGAAAACGAGACGCTCCGACATTTAGTGACGCAGTTCAATGCGGCCACGCTCGAAGTTTGGGACCTCAACGAGGACATGGCTATCTCGGCTACGAAGCGAGGGCTGAGGGGCTCCCGATTTACTTACTCTCTGGACAAGACCCTCCTCGAACATACGTCGAGTTACTGGAGCGCGCGTATAAGTATATGCGCGCAGACGAAGGAGCTTCCGACCGGCGCCAGACCGAGGTCAAGGGCCTGAAGAAAAGCGAAGAAAAGGTCGGGCGCTCGCCGAGCCTAGCATGCCCCCGACCGACAAATGGAGCTCGCTC
>KE507035.1:56740-73264 GCA_000441515.1 Elaeis oleifera
GAGTACTCTCTCTCTCTCTCTCTCTTCTCTCTCTCTCTCTCTTCCTAGTGTGCTTTCATAGTGTTGTATTATCTTTTTTTTTTGTGAGAAAATTACAAAACCCCCCGAGATTAGGGGTAAATGACACTCATATCCAATAGTTTGAAAAACCTATGCTTTCCCCTGAGGTTTATTTTTATCCAATAGTTTAAACCATAACTTTATAGAATGTTAGTCAAACCATTAACCTTAATTGGGCCCAATACCATTATCAAAAAAATTCAAAGATGACCAAATATCATTATGTGACAACAATCACCCAAGGACATCATAAGAAAACATGTGCATCCTCCTCCCCACCTTAGGGTAATTTGAACTTTTCACATGAGATAAACTATTTCACTAACACCGTTAATCTAACGGGTTCTAAGTGTACGTTTTACAAATTATTGAGTGCAAGTGTAATAAACATAAACCTCAAGGGGAGTTTTTGTAATTTACTCTTGTTTTTTTGCATGGGTCCCCAATGAGGCTATAGGCTTCTTTTCCATTATATATTAGTAGATGAGACAAATGCATTCCTTATTAGAGTTTTCCGGACTTCAAAGAGAATCCCGATTGATACATTTTGTGGCCCATCATTGTAGGTTGCATCAAGCTACAAACTAGCCTGCGGTTAAAATACTCTCTCTTCATTTTGCATTCTAGGTGCTGCTATAATTTTATAGGTGTGTTTGTTCTTTACATGCAACTTTTCATGGGCTACACTGAAGATTTGCCTCATGCTGGATCTGAGAATCAGAATTATTAGAATTTCCTCCTTGCATGGATCCATTATCCTAGCAGAAATATTCACCTATGTTGAGGTCCACAAAACTTGTTTCCTCAAGGAACATTTTCTGAGATATAAGAGGCTCCATAAGACTGGACCATCAAGTAAAGTGTTTGTGCACTTTGTTTTCTCTTTCACTAGCTCAAAGATGCTGTACCTTTTATTTCACTGTTTAATATGTAAAACTGGTGTTGAACTTTGAGTTTTAAACTGAGGTCTGCTTGCACTTGGTTTATGTATGTCCAATCAACTGTGAAGAAATTAGGCCATTCAGACTTCCTATATCTTTTACCTATTGAACTTGTTTAGTCCATTAAGAAGGCTGTAGGACGTGTGTTCTGGTAACTTGCCGTTATTTATGATTGCCTCCTTTATGAGTATCGAAAACAGCTAAATTCTCTTAGTTGTAGGACAAAATGATATAAGCTAAATCTGAAGCATTTTAGGTCATAACTTTTGAGAATTCTTGACCTCTGTCACAGGAAGAAAACAGAATGTGGAACTGAGTATATGCAAGTTGATTTATTGGGCAAGTCTTGTTAGTATAGTTATGGTTAATAGAGAAATATGCTACTGTGCCACATTTGTATAAATAAACTATTACATTTATTACACACCTCATTTCATGGAAGTGCATTCAGATAACTTGTGGTCCACATTCCATGCAAAAGCAGATAACAAAAATCTTGCTACAGGCTTGTCATTTCTGTTGCTTAATGAAATCAGTTCTGTTGCAAAATACTGCTTCCTGCGAATGATACATGTGCTCAATGAAGGAGGAACAGCAAGCTTTGACCAATCTGTTTGGAATTGCTTTCTTAATTCTTTCTTTGCTTTTTGGTCTTATTAAAGGCTGCATTCATATCAATACAAGCTGATGATGTGACTAGGATAGTGCTCCATGGGTTATGGTTAAGGTTTTAGGAAAGGGGAAACACAGTTGCAAAAATAGGTTCACTCATGTTTCTGAATTTCATTGCTCAACATTTTATGAAAGTGAATGCATGAGCCTTAAGTTCAATGGAGTAATATTTTCTACAATACAGACCAAATTGTGTTGGAACTAATTCTTGTTTGATTGGTGAGATCACCACTTTTTGTTTTCTTTGCATCTTCATATAATATTATTTTGTTAATGTTCTATTGGTTTTAATGAAGGCGAAGGAAATAATCAATGATGAAATCAGTCGTGCAGTCAGTTCTATTGATGATGCAGAGAGTTCGGACAAAGCAGTAATTGTTGGAAGCACAAGACAATGGAGAAATCTGCCTACTAAAATGCCTGTACGCAGTTCCTTCCCTGGTTTGGTTCTTTTCAAATATCATTACTGAAACTGTTGCTTGAATAAAACTCATTTTGTAGTGTAAAGTATCCAATATTTCCAGTTTAAGGAATCTGTTTGAGTCTTAGATGGATTTGCAGAATCTGCGGCCTCAAAGGGTGCTGATAAACCATTCCATTCATGAGAAAAAGAATTCAGAGACCATGAACTTTCTTCTGATGTTCCAGTGCTGTCGGATCCTGGAGTGGAAAGGTTAAGTGATAGACTTAAAGAGCAAGATGGACTTGACAAACCATGTCATGGTGCTGGCATAAATGCTTCTGAAATGCATGTCAGTAGTAGTGTTTTCGATGTTAATCATGCTTATAGAATATACCGTGCTTCTGGATCCGCAGACTTAGATAATCAGCTGCCTTCGGTTCAGGATAGAAGCATCCAACTAACATCTAATAACTGGAAGAATTGTGAGGAGGAAGAATATGTGTGGGATGATATGAATTCCAGAGCAATAGATGATGCAAGCAATAATAGCCTAATAAAAGGTGCGTGGAGTACTAATGATGAAGATAAATCTGCAAATTTGCAAAAAGGCAAGTGGATGCCTCCGGAAAGCAAGCATCTATTTCTCATCTAAATAAAACTGACTCCTTATCTCAAATGATGAAGACTGCTGGACGGGAAGGCAGAGTTCCACTGCTTGGGGTATTTATATAACATCTTATATCATTTATTCTTGGTAGTTGAACTTAATACTACATTCTTGTGTGTTCATCTATATGTAGCAAGAGAACTGGAATTTATCATTTCTGCTTCTAAGTGGGTGGAGAGCAAGTCTCTAGTCTCTACAATGTGTATATGGTGCAGTGGCCTCTAATAGATCTACAGGCAAAAATATGCATGCCATTTATTCTCAGTGTGTATTCATTTATATTATATCTTAATACAACTATGCAGTTTGTATTGAAGTTTAAATTATGCATCATTTATGTAAACTAGCGTAAATTAGAACAGAAAAGTTTTGAGTTACATAGAGTTGTTTCTGCATCTGTCTGTACTGATCCACAGATTAGTAGAGTTCTATAAATTATGAATGAAGAAAATGTGCCTAAACCTTTTTTTGCTCACTAATAATAGTGATAGGTATCATAAAGGGAACTCCATTGTTGGGTTCCGGTGGCATAGCGGAAGGGCGGGTGTTTAAAATTTTTATTCAAAACATCCTAGCACACCGAAATCCTAGAATCCAGAATCCTTTGACTATAACAATCAAAGCATAATTAATTTTAGATAAGAAGAATACCTGTAGCGCTAATCTCAATTTCCACGAGGTGTCCAAGTGTCCGTCTTCCAACGGTGATCCACACGGAAGTTGAGCCAAGAACAGCACTCTTCTTGAACCTTGCTTCAAGAGTTCTAGCCCCTAGAACTCGACTAGCCTTGTACCGATCAGGTTTCTCCAAGAATCTGACTCGACCCTCTTAGAATCTCCTCTGGACTTCTGAATCTCCTTCTTTAGAACCTTCCCACCGTTGTCTGGACCTGATTAGACTTTGTCTTAAGTGCCAAAGCCTTGTCCTAAAACTAGGATAGGTTGTAAAAAAGAAAGGAATGCAAACGAAGCAAAATTGGAAAGTGGATTGATTGATCAGAACACTCGACGCACCTACCTATTTATAGGTGTCAGAGGGATGTCCAAAAGTAAGGACATGCCCCATTCAGACATCCTATTTGATCTGCGTATCAGAAAAATAAGTCTTCAGACAGGACTCTTCTGCTTGATACGTCGATCAGAACTCTCACCCACGTGCGCGACTAGAGAAGGGATGTTTTCGCGTCCCTTCTTAAATCAGAAAAATTTAGAACCTGCCACGTGGCAAGAGGATTAAATTTGATTCTAGATGATAAGGAAATAAGAAAACCTTCGAAAGGATTCCTTCTCGCGTCTCTTTATGCGACAAACTTATCACTGCGCGTGCGCTCGATAGGGACATTTCTGGCATCCGGTTGACCATCAGATAAGTCTGAAAATATTTTAGATAAATATCCATTTAAATATGGATTCAAAAGGAATGTTGTCTGATAGATCATGCCCCATTCAAATAAAGTTTGAATGGGAGAAAAAATCATGAATGCGAGGAGTCGCGTGACTCATCCTCGCACGTGTGCTACACAACCAGATTTCTTTCCAACTTTGCTCCATGCATAAAATCCAGAAAAATTACAACTCATATTTTCAGATGTGTGCCAGAGGATGGAGGGTGATGTGGGCTGCCATATGTGTCTGAATCCCAAGTCAGAAGGATTCCATCCTTCTGCTCACTCGAATACGCGTGCGTCCTCTTCTTTTGCGCGCTTAGAATCCAATCAAATTTGGACTCTTGGTCATGGCGCCCCACAAGGTAAGGTGGCGCCATCTAATAGCTGCCACATCCAGATCTAAATCCAAATTAGTCCATGGCACAATTTGGTTTGATCAGAAAGCAAGATTCAAACGAATTTGAATCTGATTCAAGGAGTTAGGGTTTTCACACGTGCTAGCATGCTTATCGAAAATCCTGATTGGATCTAAAAATCCAATAAAATTTTATCAAAAAGGTCCTTGGCCAATTTTCTTATGTGTGTGATTCATTGGGTTTCACATCTAGCCAGCATTAGGTCTGGATGCAAATTGACCTAATTTAATTAGACTCTAATCTAACCGATTTAGGTTCAATCGAGCTAACCCGAGTTCAATAATCAAAATCCTTTCTAATTGGCGATCAAATTAATTTTTAATTCGATCAAATCTACAAGTTAAGATTGATGTTTAGCAATATATCATGACTATTCAGAAGATGTGGAATTAGGTGCAAATACCAAATATACCCTTTAGTGATAAGTTACCATACAATTCAATCCTTCGATCATTTCTGCATCTCGAATATGTTCATGAGTATGGAATAATATCAAACTTAAACACATATTTATATTGATTTTCCATCAACCAATGATGACTCCGATGATGAAGCATTAGAAACTCTTTCTAATCTCCATTCTGCTTTTGGCCGAAAGGCATTTCCCCAGGTATCTAAATTCTATATCTACATATGCATATAGAATCCATACATCATGCATTTAAACATCATATTATATATCTAAACATATCTCTAAGACATGTTAGGGTTTGGATGTTCAATTGGGTTCAATTGTTGATCCGACTTGAACCAGACCAAAAATCTTAGCTTGATCACAATCAAGATCTTTCATTGTATAATCAAGGTAGGCTCTAATACCATTGTTGGGTTCTGGTGGCGCAGCGGAAGGGCTGGGTGTTAAATTTTATTCAAAATATCGTAGCGCACCGAAACCCTAGAACCCAGAATCTCTTGACTATAACAATCAAATCATAATTAATCTTGGATAATAAGAATATCTATAGCGCTAATCCCAATTTCCATGAGGCGTCCAAGTGTCCGTCCTTCAACGGTGATCCACACGGAAGTTGAGCCAAGAACAGCACTTTTGAACTTTGCTTCAAGAGTTCTAGCCCTTAGAACTTGACTAGTCTTGTACCGATCAGGTTTCTTGAGAATCTGACTTAACCCTCTTAGAACCTCCTTTGGACTTTTGAATCTCCTTTAGAACTTTCTCCACCCTTGTCTGGATTTGATTAGGTTTTGTCTTAAGTGCCAAAGCTTTGTCCTAAAACTAGGATAGGTTGTAAGAAAGAAAAGAATGCAAATGAAGCAAAATTGGAAAGTGGATTGATTGATCAGAAGACTTAGCGCGCACACCTATTTATAGGTGTCAGAGGGATGCCCAAAAGTAAGGACACGGCCCATTCAAACGTCCTATCTGATCTGCGTATCAGGAAATAAGAGTCTTCAGATAGGACTCTTTTGCCTGATACGTCGATCAGAATTCTCGTCCAGGCACGCGACCAGAGAAGGGATGTTTTCGCATCCCTTCTGAAATCAGAAAAATCTAGAACTTGCCACGTGGTAAGAGGATTAAATTTTGATTCCAGATGATAAGATAAGAAAAAAGAAAACCTCCGAAAGGATTCCTTCTCGTGTCTCTTCATGCGACAAACTTATCACTGCGCACGCGCTCGATAGGGACATTTTTGGCGGTTGACCATCAGATAAGTCTGAAAATATTTCAGATAAATATCCATTTAAATATGGATTCAAAAAGAAATGTTATCTGATAGATCATGCCCCATTCAAATAAAGTTTGAATGGGAGAAAAAATCAATAACGCGAGGAGTCGCGTGACTCATCCTCGTGCGTGCGCTACACAACAAGATTTCTTTCCAATTTTTCTTTACGCATAAAATCCAAAAAATTACGACTCATATTTTGAGATGTGTGTCAGAGGATGAAGGGTGATGTGGGCTGCCACACGCATCTGAATCTCAAGCCAGAAGGACTCCTTCTGCTCACACGAATACGTGCGCGCCCTCTTCTTTTGCGCGCCTAGAGTCCAATCAAATATGGACTCTAGGTCATGGTGCCCCACAAGGCAAGATGGCACCATCTAATAGCTGTCACACCCAGATCTAAACCCAAATTAGCCCAGGGGCACGATTTGGTTTGATCAGAAAGCAAGATTCGAATTGAATTTGAATCCGATTCAAGAAGCTAGAGTTTCTACACGTGCCAGCATGCTTACTGAAAATTCTGATTGGATCCAAAATCCAATCAACCTTATTAAAAGGATTTTTGGCTAATTTTTTGTGTATGATCCATTGGGTTCCACATCTAGCCAGTAGCAGGTCCGGATGCAAGTTGACCTAATTTGATTAGACTTTAATCTAACCGATTTAGGTCCAATCGAGTTAACTTGAGTTCAACAATTAGAACTTTTGTAATTGATGATCGAATTAAATTCTTTAATTCGATCAAACCTACAAATCAAGATTGACGTCTAGCAATATATTATGATTACTCAGAAGATGTGGAATTTGGTGGAAATACCAAATATATCCTTCAGTGGCAAGTTACCGTACAATTCAATCCTTCGATCATTCCTGCATCCCGAATATGTTCATGAGTATGGAATAATGTCAAACTTAAATACATATTCATATTGATTCTTCATCAACCAATGATGACTTCGATGATGAAGTATTAGAAACTCTTTCTAATCTCTATCCTGCTTTTGGTTAAAAATTTTTTTTTGAGTCATCTAGAGATGAGAATTCACAGGATGTAATCTCCTCTTACTAGGAGTGATCGATTTCATGTTAACCGACTTATAACCTTCGTACATACTCCATATCCAGAACATCCCGTACATGTCTTAATGGCACGTCTGGGTATGAACTAAAATATGAGTTTATGTGCACAAAATTCTATGGTGATCTCAGGTCTAAGGATTACTTGTACAACTCTCATTTAGAGAATCATTTTTTGACATACCAGTAAGGCTTCCATAAGATGTTTCCTGTCGGCGAGTCAATTCAGTGGACTCATATTCAAATGAGCACCCACATTCTTGTATTAGTGTCTCTATACAAGTGGCTAGTGAAATCAGCCACCCTCTCCATCGAGCATACATAGGATGTGCCAATCTTTCCGGAACACTGATCTCCGATTCAATGTTCCCACGATCAGGAATATTTAAGATTAAGATTTTAAGATTTTAGATCTCACTGGCATGACCCATTTATGTCCCTTAAAATCATTGTCTTAATTTTGGGGTTCATCATAATTTTAGACATAATAAGATGCAGCTAGAATGATGAATCAATGCCTCATGTTATTATCAAATAATAAATATCATTATATGAGTTGGAAAATTATAAAGAAAAGTCCCATCGCAATATATATGCGATTGGTTTGTAGGGCACTCTTCTTTCATTCGCTTCTTAACTAGTTTGCTGTTGTTATATTATACTGCTGAACTGTGGAGGCTTATCTACACTTTCATGCAGGAACTTGAAGATCACCTTCAGCAGTGCCATGCCAAGCATGATGCTGACTCAGGAATAAGGATGGAAACTTCAGCAGATCCACCATACATGGGGCGAGATCCTTTGGAGCATCCTACATCCTCCATTTGTGGCCCACTGGACATGCCACACTCAATGAATAGATTGAATCATAGAAGCTCAAGAATTTCTAGTCAGTCTGAAGGACAGCCAATTTCTTTAGTTGTGGTTTGTCTACAAGCATGAGTTCATCTTTAGTTCCAGGATCATCTGGAATGTCTGGGCAGTTAAGACAGCAACAGTTGCAACCTCCATTATCGTTTGCACATTCACCTCCATCTTCTGCACCACTTCCACATCAGAAATCACACAATTCAATTGAATGTGATCTTCTTCGATCTAATTCCATCTTTCCCATAGGTCAAAACCTATGCATCTTGCAGAACGGTTGAGTCAAGCACCAGATGCACCACTAACTCAGGAATCTTTTCCTATTTCGGCTCAAAGTCATCCTCATCATTCTCATTCTCCATTAACCTCAAAGCCACCTCCATCATATCCTTCTCAGCACCTGCAAAACCCATCTGCTTCTGGCTCTTTGGCACCTTTTGCTCAGGTTAGGCATCATCTTCCCTTCTTGCAGCAACCACAGCCTCATCTGTCAGTGCAAGAGACAAAAATGCAGTCTCAAACTTCCCATCAGATCAAGAAGTCACCACCTCTACCCCTGAGTTTTGGATCTCATCTTATAGGACTTCCTGGAAAGAACAACTCAAAGAATGCTGCTGTTGAAATCTCGGATCAACCTAGCACAAGTAATTTATTGGCTGCAATTGTAAAGAGTGGACTCTTACCAAACCACACAATGAATACTTTCCAGAACCTGAACATGCAGCCTCCCCTACCTAGCGGGCCGCCTCCTATTCAAGTTGTGACATCATCTGTTCCTTCTGTCACTCCTGCATCAATATCACCTCTGCTGACCCATGACAATATATCACCTCTGATGCTGCCCTCTACAAGAGCCATGCTTCCTCCTCTGCCACCTGGCCCACCGCCTCCCTCATCCTTGGTGCATACCAACAGGGAGACCTCCAATTTAGCTGTTCCCACTACAATCCACTTTCAAGTCTTCTAAGCTCATTAGTCGCAAAAGGTTTGATATCTTCACCAGCAACAGAATTGCCAGCTGCAGCTTCAGTTCAGCTGCCTAACAAACTAGGGAATCAGAGTAGTGGCTTTGCTAGCAGCACCTCGGAGCAAGAACTTCCAACCTTATATACCTCAACCTTTCATTCACTAGCAGCAAAGAGCCTTCTGGCACTGAAGAAATTGCTCCAACAAGTGCTGCTTTGTTACCATCCACTGTAACATTGAAGGACCTTTTGGGCATTGAGTTCAAGCCAGAAATCATACGCAAATTTCATCCTGAGGTGATCGGTAGCCTCTTTGATAACCTAGAGCATCAATGCAACATATGTGGCCTAAGATTCAGACTTCAAGCACAGCTCAATGGTCACTTGGATTGGCATGACTCGAAGAAGTCTGAACTGAGCAGTTTCAATAGAGTTTCTCAAAAATGGTATGTGAGTTCGACTAGTTGGGTTTCTGGATGTGTGGGACCACAATGCAGGCCAGTGGAGTTGGCCTCTTCTGTGGAGGAGATTGTCATAATGGACGAGCAGTATGAGCCAGCAGTTCCTGCAGATGAAAGCCAGTGCATATGTGCACTATGTGGAGAACCATTTGAAGATGTTTATTCTGCTGAAAGGGATGAATGGATGTATAAAGGAACAGTATATTTAAATCTACCAAAGAGGCAAGGTGATATGGGAATCATGGTGCATGCTAAGTGTATGTCGTAAAGCTTAGCTGATGACATGGAGGCTGCATTGGACCAGGTGGTATGACCTTATAGATCATTTGGCCTGTTTTAAGCCTACAATGCTGATGCACATCTGTTGGTTTAATACTTCCATGTTGATTTTTCTTATTAGTTAAATTGGCTAAAAAATAGCTTAGTATGAATTACTGTTCCTTTATGCCTTCATTGTCTTGTATTTTAGATGTTTCTGGTTACTAATAGATTTTTTGTTTTTAATATTTCATATATCTTGCTGCAATGTTTTCTTCTGGGTGCTATATAGTTAATAAAATATTGTGCAAATACTGCAGGATTGGGGACATGAATTCTTCCCGAGGATGTTGGGCAACTGAAGGGGAAATTCTCAGGTAGTCTGCCTTCTGATTGCCATCTTTGACTGTGAGATATAAAGCTGTCCACTCTTGGGGTTATCGGAAAATCTATAGCTTTTAGTAATTAGAATGCATTTTGTAGTTCAACCTCTAGTAAATGGAATAAGTATGTTAATTATGGTCGACTCACGTCCAAGGGACATGCTAGCTAGCGAGCAGCATCCCATGGGCGATGCTATGCCAGAACCAAATGAGAGTAAAGAAATATAAAAGGGCCTAAGAGACCTTTTGTCAAAGTATCGGTGGTACCAACCTTTATTAAACCAGCATAGATTAGTATGGGCTCATGCTGCATGACGCTGAGCGGCTCACCTGTTACCTGGTATTTATCCAGTAACAGGGCTGGTGGTAGCCAGGTACTTGTAACCATGATATGGTTATGATTTCTTGGTTCTTTGGACTTGCAAAGTGGCAAGGTGATTTTAAATTAATTTGGGTTAATCAATGACAATGCTTGTGAAGAGGTTGAGGTTTTTATTCCTGAAATGGTAACGCATTTGAAATGCTTGGGTGTTTTCTTTTACTTGCTGTTTCCTGTAGTGCTGGACAGATGCTTGATATTCTGAGGCGTTCCAGGTGTTGCTGGGATGAGGTCTGGTCTTGCCATATTGTGCGTGCCATCAGGGTCCCTTGTTTGCGCATGACGATGAGAAAGCGGTCTTCTTTTGCTCTTTTTATATGTTCTCTTATAATGTTCAAAAGAAATGGATAAGCAAATAGGGTAGCTTTGTTTTTCTCCCTTGTCTGATGGGGCTTGCATGTCGTTTACTGTTATTTAGTTCCTCAAATAGATTGTCCATTTTACAAAGCATCAAGCTCCGTAATAGCAAGAACCGCAGCGAGGCTATGATCATGAATAGTCTAGCTTTCCAGTTAAATTCACCAATCTCTTCGATTGCCCGTCTCCCTGGGGTGCAACTCTGACGTACTTCAGCACTGACAACTCACAGGCTTTCAGGAATTATATTCTTCGCTCAAGGTTGCCTGCCTTATCATTTGATAGATTGAAGGGCGTAGAACTTTTTCTGCGCACTGTACGAGAGTTATTATTTTATTCGTATGTGTGTATGCTGCATCGTATTCATAGTTCATTTGGAAAAAAATTGTTGGTTTTGGCTCTGCATTTGTTGTGAGTTGTACCTGTCAGAATTCTTGCTATAAAGGGGGCAATGGTTACTCGATAATAATGTTAATATCATGACCATACCCAGTATATTCTTTTTTCTTGTATTTGTTATTTGTAGTAGAGTTGGGAACCCCACATCCCCACCCACCGCCCACAACACACCCCACCCCCACCCGGCCCTTCTGTTTAAATTTTCGTAGGAGCAGCTTTTTTTTTTAATCTCCAGGCTGAAATGCCCATGGAAGATACCAAGCTCTTGACATTCCAAATAGAGACCTAAGTGTCACTAATAATGACATCTAGACCTCTGCATTCAAATAGCCTACCCAGACCTATCCTATGCATGGTATTCAATTTTATGTAGGTAAAGGAGTCTTAGGCCGCTTTAGAGTCAACTGTCGTACTTTGGGTACGATACTAATAAGCACTTTATTCAAATAGCTTATCAGTTAATGATCCAAGCACCGTATATTCATTCAAAATTAAATGAAGAAGCCTTAGAAACCTGTAACTGAAACCATCAAACCCCCTAAAATGAAGAAGCTATAGAAACCTATAACTGAAACCATCAAACCCACCTAGTCCGACCCAGCTCGTATTAATTTAACACAATGCGGAAATAACTCTTCATAATGGCTGGCTGGCTCATTCAAAGTTTTCAAGTCAATAATAACGTGCTGGATTATGTGTTTTATATGCGTGCAGGTAGGCAAAAGCTGTCTATAGACAGTGTGAAACATCATGTTTAACCGCTTGGGCTCGGCAGCATGTGTATATGGAGCCTACATATCAAGGAGGTGATTGTTAGTTCTGTCACACCCCAAATATAGAACATGACATGGCTGTGATATCATGGGGTACCATCCATCATAGCACGAAGCCAATTATAGCAATCTAAATAAAAATCAACTCATACAACATATAATAAAAAGTGGTCCAATGTCTTCCATCAATTAAAAAGAATAAGGTGTTGGTACAGAGCTTCTAACTCTAAAATTCGGCTGTTCAAAATCCATAACCTCATAAAAACATCAGCTAAGTTTATAATCAACTAATAAGCCAAAATTTTGCCACAAAAACCTCTTGGTACGGATATCAAGTTTGGATCAATTTCTATTACTAGTGAGCCTACTTGGCTAAAAAGAATAAAAATATAAGTGAGCTAAACAGTTTAGTAAGTAAACCTTCTACTATCTTATTATATTAAGAATTTTTATATGGTTCCGTGAATCATTTAAAGATAATAACTTCCATCGAAAAATAAAATATTTTATAATAACAATATAATAATACAAGTCATAAAATCAATCATGCATCCATATATGCATAAACTATGCAAATTTCAAAAATATGTATTGCCCAGCCAAACAACCTAGGGGGGAGGGGAGGGTGTGAATAGAGTTTTTAAAACTTAAACAAGTATATGCTAAATTAACTATTTGTTTTAATGTAATTGTGCAGTGGATACAATATATGAATGAAAGAATGAAGAAAGCGAGTATATACACAAAGATAAGAGAATTTTTATAGTGGTTACATCTACGTCCACTTTTCAAGCAAGATTTTTGAGAATTTCACTATAATCCCTCAAGATTACAGTTGGATAGTTTTAACCGGACTCACTATCTACTAATTCAGTTGGTTTACCAACCACAACCTTTACATGCCTAAACCAAGGTTACACAATCCAATTACTGGAGTAGATTGAACATTTCCCTTAGTTTTAGCCCTTGCTGAAATTAATTACAGCAAACAGTAAAAATAAAAAATTATAATAAATATAGCTCCTTAGTTGAGCATATTTTATTATCGATATAGCTTAGTTATTATCCTCTTGAATGCTTGGAGTTAATGCTCTTCAATGGCTCTTCAATACTTTCAAAGAATCAAGAAATATTTGGATGGGAGTGGATAAGCTTTCTTGAGTACTTGAAATTTAGAAAAATCCTCTTCTTTCAATGGAACAGTTACTTTTTAAATGCTCCTCTTGCTTCTCTTTATATCTTGAGCATTCCTACAAAGTTTGAAGTGATTGGAGCTCAAAACTAGCTGTTTCTGACCACTAGGGATGAAATATAGCTATCGGGAGTTTTGATAGGTCGAAAAAATTATGTCTGTGAACTAGTCATTGAGGCTGTCAGACACTTTCGAGTCGGCTCGGATTGACTTCAAGTTGGCTTGACCAATAATTTCAAGAATCAAGCTTTCTGTTCGACTGAGAGAGCTGACTTGGATTGATCTTCGAGCTGGCTCAACAACATTCACCAGAAATCGACTTTCTATTTTCTGACAGAGCTGGCTCGGATTGTCTTCAGATTGGCTCGGCTCTCAGAATCTAAAAAATAGCCTTTCTGTCGTCCTGAGAGAGTTGGCTCAGATCCACCTTGAGCTGACTCGACTGTGTATCAAGCCTAATTATTGAACCCGTACCGTGCTAGAGTTGGCTCGGTTGTTGATAGAATCGGCTCGACTTACCCAAATTGATTTTTCTTAAGCCAAATCCCTCTAAACTTGGTTTCTTTCTTATTTTGATCAAAGAGCTCACTTTTTGCCAATCTTTACAATACTTAAAAGAAATAATAGTAATTATGTGCTCTAATATTTAGTCATCATCAAAATCACTCGGGGGGCAACAATCTCTCTTTTTTTGATAATGACAAAATATTGAGCACTCATTAAAGAATAATTACTATGATCAAGATATATAATATGTACAATTTAATTACAAGACAGTCAAATGCTTTAAGTTTTCAAATTTTTTAGATTTCAATAATGCTTTCCCTTATATTATGCAAAATTATTTTCAAGTTCAACTTTAAGTTCCAATTGTGCTCATTGTGCTCCCCTTAGATTATGCTGAAAAAAATTTTCATTTTTATATTTTCTTAAGTGTTCATTTTTACATAGTCTTAAGTTCTAATGCATTGTCTATTTTTTTGCTAACTCTCCCCCTTTTTGTCATCATTAAAATCACATGAGGAGAAATAGAATAAGGTTGTTGGCAGATTTACCTCTTCAATTAATTTCTAGACTAGATTTGCCTATTTAATTTGATGTAATTCTGATTAAAATTTTTTACAAGGTGCGTTGCTAGTCTAGAGTATTTAACTTGAAAGTAGATAGTCATAAGGAACATTTACATAGAACATTCAGAATAAGACACACATAGACAAAGAAGATAAAGAAAAGAAATATACATTAATCATTAGCTTCAATATAGATTTGTATTGCTTACAAAATGAGGCTATTCAAACAATACAACATCCATTTAAAAAAGATAACCAAAAGATGAAACTAGGTATAGGATAATCTATGGTAAAGGCTCTAGTCTTCATCTGTCAGTTCTTTATAATAGTAGGGGATAGGATGATGAAGAGAAAGGGGCTGAGATTTTGCCCCAGGTGTGAGAAAAAGATCTGGGGTGAAGGGGAGGAAAGCTAGTGCTAGGTCTGATAGTGGCACTGAATGAAGATCTAGGAGTGGAAGGGTGGGGCTGGCTAGTGGAGGATCTAGGCTGGGTGGAGGGTGAAACATTCGAGACCAAATTTGACCCAAATGCTTCTGAACTCGATGGAGTGCAGTGACAAAAATCTCTGTGCTGGCCTGCTGAGAAATCATGATCTTCTCAGCTTGTCGAAGAATTTTAGTAGCCTCTCTCTTCAACTGATCAATCACCTCAGCTATTCCAAGCTGCTTCTTCTCAAAAATTTTCAAGCTTTGGGATAAATTGTTGATCTACTAGCTTAATGAATCAAAAAGTCCCTTAGTGGATATTCTCTTCTCATCAAGACTGTGATATATACTATTGAAGAGCTGAAGAGTCAGTCCTCTGATCTGTAATAGGTCTGTGATCCATAACTCGCTCCAAGCTCTCAAGCCTCAGTGTGATTTTGAGCAAATCTCCATGGAGCTGCTGGATCTGGGACTGAGTGTGCTCCTAAGATGCCTCATGACTCTATAAAATCTGAGTTTTGAAATCATCAAACATCCTTCCCATCCTATCAAAAATCTGATCAAGAAATTCCTCTATAGAAAATGTGTGGGGCATGTGAGGTGTGCGAGAGAAAGCTGGATGATGCTCATTAGCCACTGACACAGGGGTCGGAGTAGGAGGAGGGGACTATGGAGCAGCAACTGAAGCAAGTGAGAAAGGGCCAGCAGTGGGTGCAGAAGATGGTGCTCGAGCATAGTCTGAGGGGGAAGACCACTTAGAAGACTAAATCCTCAGGCTGTTCTCCTTCTGCTTCAGGTTGAACACCTTCAATTTGTCTGACCCATTCATTTTTCACTTTTTCAAACTTTATGTGATGGAGAGTTTGTATAGTATAATTGTCACGCCCCCGATCCGAGATCGTAAGTCCAAGGTCGTGGCAACCACCGCATATTTATGAAAAACTCTCTCCACAAGTATGCAAGACATCTCATCACGATATCAATGCATCACAACGGAATAAAATCAAATAATTATTATTCAACTTCAATTCAAATAATTAAATCAAATGTCTTACATCCAATAAATTTACTAAAATAAATAATAGATCTAACTTCAATAAAGTTAATAATGTTAAATCTCGCTTCTAAAAGTTCTGTCCCAATATTATTTTTCACGTTCATAATTAATTATCTGAATCTAAAAAATAAAAGAAAGATAATGAGCTAGACAGCCCAGTAAGTAATAAATATCTCAACTAGACATTTCAGATATTATATGATATTCAAGAATAAATATTGTGAATAAATATAAAAATATATTTCATGCTAATTCAATGCAAATTCAATTTTTTCAAATATTCACATATAATATAATAATAAATTCGATTCGAATCAAAACACTTGTAACTCAACAGCCTCGACTATGACCAATATTTAACCCCTATTGGTGGGATCCACTGAATACCAACGCAGAACTCCTACTGGCAGGATCCACTAAATACCAGCACACAACCTCCACTGACAGGATCCATTGAGTACCAATGTATAATCTCCATTGGCGGGGCTCACTGAAACATAGTTAGACTGAGAGCATAAATTCAATTTGTATCAAAATATTTGTATCATAACATATCATAATTTTCACTAAATATATGCATAATCAATAATCCATAGATTTTAAAATCACTTTTTTGTTCAAAAT
>KE507036.1:99870-109990 GCA_000441515.1 Elaeis oleifera
CTTTATTGATCTCCTGGTGGGAGGTACTCCACATACCTGAGAACATGGCACAATAAGTGGTATCAGAGTCCGTGTTGCGTGGAGGAAGAATGAGATGCTAGAAGGTGAAGATCTTCAAAGACTGAAATTTCAGCAAGATCCCTGTCAAGGAATTTCTCAAATCTCTTGGATTTTCTGTTGTGATTGGTTTGGATCTATCCATGGCAAGCAACATGAAGGTCGATTTTGAGAAGTTTGATGAAAAAAAATTTTATGTAAGAAGTTAGGATTGAAGATCTCTTGGTTCAGGCAGATCAAGATCAGGCATTGGAGGAGAAGTCTGAAGGGATGTTGGATCATCAATGGATGTCTTTGTAGAAGAAGGCTTGTTCGGCGATTAGAGGGTGTTTGATGGATGCGGCTCTCTATTTGGTGTTAGAGGGGAAGACCCTACAGGGTTTGTGGTTGAAGTTGCACACCATGTATATGAAAAAAAATGTGCAACAAGCTGATGTTGAAGAAGAGACTATACAGCCTTTGGATGCTGGAAGGTGGAGATATTTTGGTCACATCCAAAAATTCAACCAGATGTGCAATAAGTTGCTGAACATCTGGGTGAAGATGGAAGAGAAAGACAAATCAATGCTATTGCTATGCTCGCTGCCCCTTCCTATGATCCATTGGTGACGACACTGCTTTACGGCAAGGAGACCCTAGAGTATGAAGACATGGTCTCGATGCTGTAGTCCAATGAACGCAGGAGAAGTTGACCAAGAAAGATGACCTCTTGGTAGTATCAAATGGTCACTGGCAAAACATAGTTGTATGGATCTTGGATTCAGTCTGTTCGCATCATTACACCCCAAACCAATCTTGGTTCGTTACATACACCAAGAGGATGAAGGGAGCGTGACACTTGGAGATGATCACCCATGTCAAGTTGCTAGTATTGGAAGCATTCTGGTAAGGATGTTTTATAAGATAGTGCGGACACTTACTAATGTGAAGCACATCCCTGATCTAAAGAAGAATCTCATGTCACTTGGTTACCTAGAGCGGAGAGGCTACAGCTTCAGTAGTCATGCCAGAAGTGGGTGTTGAACATCTCAAATAGAGCTATAGTAGTAATGAGAGATAGGAGGATGGAGAACAACCTCTATAGGATGGAAGGATCTATGGTGACTGAAGAATCTGATGCAGCAGTGGCAGTGCAGGACCAACAGAGGGCTCACTAATTATGGCACTACCACCTAGGCCACATAGGAGATCATGAGATGAAGGAGCTAAGCAAGCATGGTCTGATTTCAGATCTGAATGGAGGTATCTCAGAGATATGTGAGCCATGCCAGATGGAAAAGTAGAGGAGAGTGTAGTTTGCCAGCAGTTCAGCCTGTAGTGCAGCCCCATTGGAACTAGTTCACACTGATATGGCTGATTAATCGACCCCGATTTCAATCAGAAATGGAGTGAGATACTTCTTGACCTTCATAGATAGTTTCTTGAGGAAGGTATGGGTCTACTTCATGAAGAAGAAATTAAAAGTCTTCATCAAATTCAAGATGTGGAAAGCTGAGGTGGAGAAGGAGACAGGTCGGAGCTTGAAGTGTCTGCGATCTGACAATGACAGGGAGTACACTAGTAAGAAGTTTCAAATTTTTGTGACGAGTATGACATCAAAAGGTACTTCTCAATGAGAGAGATTCGTCAGCAAATACGGTGGCTAAGAGGATGAACAAAATCCTTATGGAAAAGGCACGGTGTATAAGGCTGCAGGCATAGCTTTCTAAGGTGTTTTGGACTGATAAAGTGGATGCAGCCTGTTATTTGATGAATTGATCACCTCACACTAAGTTAGATGGTGGTATTTCAGAGGAAAAATGGTCTGAAAGAAGATTGGACTGAGCCATCTAAGGGTGTTTGGGTGCATGGCATTTGTGCACATCGATGCTGGTGAGCAGAGCAAATTGGATATTCATAAGGAGTTAAGGGATACCGACTATGGGATCCCTTAGAGAAGAAGGTTGTCATCAGTATAGATGTTACTTTGATGAAATTTAGTTCTCCAAAGGCGAGATGGCATGGAGGAACAGCAGGAGGTCCAGTAGGGCAGCGTTGGATAACTAACATCCTATTCTGTTTTGCCACTTGCAAGTGTATCAGGAGGACTTGGTATTCAGATGGAGCCCTCCCCAAAGGTGTCTCCATAGGTGGAGAGAGCTCGGATGGATGAAAGAAGTCAGGAGGTCCAACAGAAGCAAACTGGACCTAGGATAGATATTGGGGTTGCACTGCACAAATCCAAAAGGAACATCAGGAAACTGGAATGATATGGCTTCGAAGCAATGGTGTCATATGCCCTGGTGATAGTGAATGGAGACTCCTACACATACAAGGAGGCTATGAAGAGCTAGGACAGAGAGGGGTGGGTCCAAGCAATATCTGAGGAGATGCAGTCTCCCTACAAGAACGAGACGTGGCGGTTGGTGCAGTTGCCATAAGAAAAAAACCCATTGGTTGCAAGTGGGTTTACCAATGCAAGGAGAGTCCTTCGGAGCAGGGAGGTATCAGGTACAAGGTGAGGCTAGTGGCCAAGAGATACTTTCAGAAGGAAGGCATCGACTTTAATGAGGTTTTCTCTCCGCCGTCAAGCATACTTCCATTAGGGTGTTGCTGAGCATCGTGGCAGCTTAGGACTTGGAGCTGGAGTAGATAGATGTTAAGACGATGTTCTTCCATGGGTATTTAGAGGAGAGCATCTATATGGAGCAGCCATCTGGATTTTAAGAGCCAGGAGCAGAAAGAAGGTCTGTTTATTGCAGAAATCGCTGTACAGGTTGAAGCAGTCGCCGAGGCAATGGTACAAACAGTTTGATTCTTAGGTGAGGAGCATCGAGCTTTGCAAGTGCGAGTATGACTCTTGTGTTCATATTAAATTTTAGAGGATGGGTCTAGGGTTTTCTACTCTTGTATGTGGATGATATGCTTATAGCATGCAAGAGTAGGAAGGTTGTGCAGGAACTAAAGGCAACCTTGTCTCAAGAGTTTGAGATAAAGGATTTAGAGCCTGCGAGGAAGATCTTAGGCATGAAAATCTTTAAAGATCAAGTTAAGATGGTATTGCATTTATCTCAAGGAGGTTACATCAAGAAAATTTTGGAGAGGTTCAGGATGAAGGAAGCAAAACTGACATAGTTGCCACTCATCGGGCACATTAGACTCTCGAAGACGATGTTGCCATAGACTGATGTGGAGGCTCAGGAGATGGAGAGAGTGTCATATGCCTCTGGTGTGGAAAGTTTATGTACTCTATGGTGTGTTGTAGGTCGGATATCGCCCATGCAGTGAGCCAGGTCAGCAAGTTCATGGCGCAGCCTGGTAGGGAGCACTGGTGAGTACTGAAGGAGATCTTTAGGTACATGATGGGTACTGTTGGAGTCGACATCTGCTACAGATAGTGAGGAGGTGCTGAGGGACTCTCCAACATATCCAAGGTGGCTCGGGGGCAGATAAGAGGGTTTGTGGATATAGATTTTGATGGAGATGTGGACACTTGATGGTCGATGACAGGTTTTGTATTCCTGTTTGGAGGTTTTGTTTCATGGAGATCGTGCTTACAGCCCATCACGATCTTATCCATGACTGAGGTGAAGTACATTGGTGTTATAGAGACAGTAAAGGAGGCCCTATGGCTGAAGGGCTTGTGTTGGAGATGGACCTCGCACAGGAGGCCGTCAGGGTGCACTGTGACAGTTAAAGTGCACTATTACTTGCACAAAACTCTGTCTACCATGCAAGGATGAAGCACATTGATATCAGGTATCATCAGATTAGAGAGTTTATGGAGGAATGTGAGGTGGAGCTGGTGAAGGTCCACACCAAGGAGAATCCAGCGGATGCATTGATGAAGGTACTTTCACGGGACGGCTTTCGAAAATGTATAACATTGATGTACTTGATGGATAGGATGGAGTTGGTTGAGGCCTTGGGGCACCAAAGTGGAGATTGTTAGGCCTTATGTGGTGCTCCCAAAGCTTAGGGGACCAAGGCTAAGGCCAAGGTCCATAGTCCATGAGGGAGTCTTGAGATTTTTAGGGCTAGTTTGGGCCCTAGGACGAAAGACTATCACCTTTCGGATCTTGAGGTTCAGAGATTTTGGGCCTTGAGGGGCTAACTTATATTTGGATTAAGTCTGAGTCCAAGATTATGAGATTATGTCAAGTCATGGATGTACATGGGCTTGGATGAGTGCAATCTTTTATTGAGTTAGCCAGAGGAGTTTTTGGGTTGGGTCATATTGACCCTGTATATAAACATACACTGTATTCTGACTCGATGAATTGAAGAAATACTAAATTATTTTCTCTCTAACCTTTCTCTCTCTTCTTTCCTCTCTCCCTCTGGTCTTCTCCACATCCTAGCAGCAAGAACCCTGGGGTTCTTGGCCCCAACCCAAAAAGAAAGAAAAGAGGCGATAGTAACCAGCGCCCTCCTTGTGCACGCCCCTGTTTGTGTGCTCCCCCTCTTGGCCACCCAAGAGGAGTTTTGCACCCCATCTTTTGCTTTCTGGAGGTTTCATCAAGGGTACTTCTAGGTTCTAAAAGGTGGATTTCAGATCTGATGGAGAAGAAATTCAAATCGTAGAAAGAAATCCTACTGACAGGATTTACAAGGCTGCTAAAATCCTAAAGGCTATTTTTGGTTTGCTTGGTTGTTGGCCTTTAAGGACCTCCACGATCAGATCCTTGTTGTTTTCTGACATCCACAATCTGAAAAAATTACTCTAACATTAATACTCTTCCTAATTTATTTCTCTACTTCATTACGAAATTATTTGAATATTTTAAATAATTCTGATTTATTTGCCATTAAATATATGTGCCCATATCTCGATAGATCATCTGTAAATATAATAAATAATAATACCCATCTCTGACACTTATGTTCATGGGTCCACATATATCAATATGTATCAGACCTGAACTTCATGGCTTGCTCACCTTTCCAATAAAAGATGACTTGATCATTTTTCAAGTAAACAAGATTCACAGGTTGGAAGTGATTTGCAATCACTATCTTTGAAGATTTTCTGTTGAGTCAACCTATTTATTCTGTTCTTGTTGACATGACCTAACCTATAGTACCAAAGGTAGATGTCAGTAACATCATCAATTCTAGGGCATTTGTTGGACGTGTACATTATACTAACAGGTTGTGACAATATATAAATTTTATTGTTCAGCTGTCCATTCAACACATTAACACCATTCATAATGATGTTAAAAATATCTTTTTTATTAAAATTTCATAATTGTACCTGACCAAAAGGCCTACAAAAATAATATTCAATAAAAAGAAAGAATAAAAGTGATATTCACTAAGAACAATTACATTTGACTTGAATACAAGCTTAACAATCCCTAATGCTAGAACTGAAATGGGTCTTCTATCTCTAATATTTAAGAATCTTTCACCTTCTTCAAATCTCCTACCGATCTATAGACCTTGCAATGAATTACAAATATTAAAAAACTTTAGTATCTAATATTTAGATAATAGAATCATAAATTAAGAAATTATAAGATGTTATCATATAATTATTTTGTCCAGCAACAGCTTGCTTCTTTCTCGATCTGTTCGGATTTAGAGAGGCAATATATTAAGGACAGTTTCTCTTCCAGTGCCCTTGCTTCTTGCAGTAGAAGCATTCTATCTGACTCTGGTTGGACTTGAGTTTCTTGATCTGATCGAACTTTAGCGTCCTAGCACTTTGCACCCTTTTCTTGTTCTTCTTTCCTTTCTTAAAGGGTTGACTCCTAGAAGAAGACCCTCCCACCACATTCACTGACTCCTTGTGGAGTTGGTGATCCATCTCAAAGTTTTACAGCAACCCCAACAAACTGTGGTAGTTGACTGCAGGCTTTGTCATTCGAAAATGAGTAAGAAAAGGAGGTAGGATTTGGGTAGAGAGTTCAGTATGGCATCCTTCCCCAGCTGCTCACACAGAAGAAAGTTGAGCTTGCTCAAGCACTCAATCATCTCGATATATACAATACATGATTAGTGACTGACGCTCCTTCCCTCATTCAAGCATTGAAGATGGCACAACTTGTCTTGTGCCTCTCAACATCGTTGGGTGTGCCAAAAGACTTGTTTAACATTTGTAACATGTCCTAAGATTGAGCATTCTTGAATTGATGGCTGAGCTCATCATTCACAGCCACCAGCATAATGCAACGAACCATAGTTTGATCGTTGAGCCACTTTTGATAAGCATCTCGAACCGTACTACGGGCATTTAGAGCTGTCTCCTCTAGTGCCAGATCTGTCAGCACATACAAGATCCATTCGTGCTTTAGGACTATTTTGAGCTTTCAATACCAACTATCAAAATTAGGTCCCATCAATTTATCACTATCCAATAATGATTGGAGCGACAAGGTGGTGGCCATAATTGCAAAAGAAAATTAAACCTAGTTAGTATATGAATTGATTAAGCTTAAAGACATGAATTTTAGTGTAAAAGTTCTTCCACTATTTATTCGAATTGGTAGCCTCTATCCTCAATTCAAGAAATTACACTAATTCCCTAGTGGGTACCAAAATCCTTACAAGCTGCATAAGGGCTCGAGTGTGGCTCGACCAACTCCTGTGCACCTATAGGTAGGTTTTTAACCAATTATTTCATCAAACAATTTTTAGCATTCAATTTTGTTCTAGACACCTCTTCAGCGGGCTCGTGGCATCTTTACTAAAAGTTCTGATTAGATCCAACCATTAACATGTCAGAATTTAGTGCATCTGACAAATAAGTGATCAGGCCCGAGTGTGGCTCGACCAACCTGACCATCATTAGAAAGATACAACTAAATCAATATATTATGAATGATAATTCCAACAGTCAGATGAGCACTAAGCGTGTGGCACCTCCAATGATCATCCAAACTGTTGGACCTATTATCATCCAACTTAATGGGAGGCTATGATCTAGTTATTACCATAACTATTTCATTTTTAGGGACCTAATTTTAGAGGATTTAATTAGAAAGATGAGAAAAGATTTGATCAGTTAATCTTAATCCTCCCACTGACTTCACCAAGTTAGATCAAAAGAGATTAAGCAAAAGCTGGTCCAGCCAACTAGTCATAAATTCTCCTACTGACTTGACCAAGTCATGAAGAGGACTTTAGACAAGTTGAACTAGGGGCACCTAAATCAGTCATACTAATTTTCTAGTTAGTATGGGTTAACCCCAATCATTAAGTAATATAATCAAAACATGAATCATCATTTTGGCCGGATAAGTGAGATCGATGGGAGGGGTATGCCAGATAAGTGAGATCGGTGCCCTTATGCACCCACACCTACACCCAAATGTGGGCGGCAACAACCAGCATCCCACCACCTCTTGGTCGGCCATGAGGAGAGAGGGTCCCAGTAAAAGTAGACTCTAAGTATCTAATCTAAATATGGGTCAATTCGAATTGAATTTGAACCTGATTCAAACTAATTTCAAATAGACTGTCAATCCCAAACTGTTTAAGATTTAGGACCCAGTCTCACTTAGATTTATGAATCCAATTAATTCTAATTAAATTAGATCTAATCTAAAATTAATTAGCACTTAAATTCAATCTCTCATAGACTTCTTGGATCAAAAATCAAATCTTGTTCATCCTTGGAATTGAACCTAAACCTCATATCCAATGCTAGCTGGATATAGTCAACTATTTAATTTGTATGACCCATAACTTAATTCTTAATCAAGTTAATTTATTTATTCAATTAAGTCATGTACTTCTAAATTGAACATATAGACTTAGGTTATTTCTTTCCTACATCGCTTAACTTTGTGCATGACTCCATAGATTCGAATACTAAGCCGATAATACAGGAACCATTTTCTATACTAATCGAAGTTACCATCTAGCAATAATTTTTGATATTCAGATAGATTGAATAATTGCAAGATAATATTCAAGAACCTATGCATATGGTTATCGCATAATTCATCTCTTTGATCTCTGAATGCTCTAGAATGATTTAGGGTTAAACTGTCAATCCTGAAGGATCATCCATATTGTATTCCAACCGTTCAAATCCATCACATGAATTATCTTAGTTAAGATTTTACTAAATTAAAATATAGTGATACATCAGTTCCTATAATCCAGAGGGATCAATTTCATCTTGATCCACACGCAGACTTCACAAGTACTTGACTGTACCCAGTAGTTTTTCATCACTATATTAAAAATACAGATAGTCTGGCACCAAAGAATAGTGAGTTGCTTACAAGTTACTATGGTGATCTCAGGTCTAAAAGATACTTATGTCCATATACTTCACAAGCTGCTCTTGACAGCAGAGCGCTCAGCAGGTGAGTCACTTGTTTAGTGATGATGTACTCCTACATCTTACCTGTATGCTATACCAGTGTCTCCACACTCCTTGGTTAAAAAGACAACCAACCTATATGGCACATAATGACCTTCACTCGATAAACATCATCATCCTTTAATGATGTATCATTTGGTTACAAACATATTTAAGAACTATACGATAAGTCCTCCTTTATCGATTACTTTATAGTTCTAAAGACTTCATCACAACACAAGAGTGGAAGATGTAACTTTGTGATGAATGATGCCAAAATAACTTTTATTCAATGATTAGTACTTCATATACATATTACAAAATGAGCACAATCATCCATATGATTGGCTTTAGGATATATTTCCTAACAACTCTCACTTGAACTAAAGCCAATCGGGACCATATCTTATAGCCATCTTCCACTTATAATCATTAAACTCTTTGATTCTGAGAGATTTAGCGAAGAAGTTGGCTATGTTCTCCTTTTCATCGATCTTTTGATGCTTGACGTCATCTCGATCTTAGATTTATGCCCTAGAAGCCAATTTTGGCTGACACATTATGTAGTTTTTGGGCCTATACTTGTACTTATATTTTTTTATCAATAAAGAGCTTTTTCTTTCCAATCATATTCATGTGTCCATGATTTATTCTAAAAATTAATAAAATATTTTTATATATTCTTAAAGAGTTAATAATTTGAGATATATATTAATTAGTGGTTAATTTCTAAATACTCCCGATCAAAGGATCATCACGGAGGACAGTGATCAATCTATTTGAGATCGATGCATGGTTCACCTTCTTTATGGGCAGATGAGTCTTAGGTCTGTGGTGTAGAGACACTGGGGTGAAGGTGCAGGTGGTTGTTGGAGAATAACTTGCACTGAGTGTGACCAACACGAGAACAACGTGGATGTCTACTCACTCGTCAGTGATCTTCTCGATACTGTAGTAGTGTGAGTGGTCTTTTAACTTGCAGTGTCATTGACTATTTACAGCGAGGCTACTGGATTTGATTGCACATTCTCTTGGTCCCTAGTCATTCGGGTCCTTACTGTGTATGTTGGCTTCAGTAAGTTCAAGTTCGCTGTTTGGAGTAAGATGCACCTAGATGGAATGTATCGACCTTAGTAGAAAAGGAGAAGTCCTATGCGATTTGTGAGACTGAGTTCAGAAAGTCTTTGACCAAAGCAAATGTGAACACTGAAAAAAAAATTTTACAGGATCACAAATGAACTCGAGTCGAGCCAATCTAGCATATGACTGACGATGGAGTCTGACGAGCTCTTCATGACCTCTGTCAAGTCAGGACTCACGATAGAAGGACTGAATCATATGATAATTATACCTAAAGATTCATATTTTATTCTACTGGGTTGCTACTACATACTACTAGGTATCACTGGTGGATTGTGAGACTCATCGGACGTCATCTTGATGATCGATGGCCCTCGAAGGGTAGAATTAGAAATGTTTCAATCTATCGAAAAGAGTTTCGATGATATTATGATAGAGATCACAATATATCTCACTATCAGATAGAATTGAACCTATGAGGTCATACATTAAGAGATTTAATCTCGAATTTATCAATTGGACTTATGAAGTTTCAATTGGGTTAGGTTATTGAATCCTATTATGTTTATTAGAACCATGCTAGCACATGATTAAACCTAATTCTTCTCGAGACATTGATTTGATCAAATCCAAAGCCTTGAATCTAACCTAATTTATTGAATTTAATTAAGCTCTTAATTGTGAGCC
>KE507037.1:21799-35135 GCA_000441515.1 Elaeis oleifera
AAACAGAATTGAAGAGTTGACTATGTCTAGCTAGCACTATACATGAGGTTCAGGTTCAATCCCGGATATGAACAATTTCTATCTATGATTCATGGAACATATGAAAGATTGAATTTAAGTACTAATTTATTTCAGATTAGATCTGAATTAATTAGACTTAAATAAATCTAAAATTCAAGTTGGACTTGGTACAAAAGTCTTAAAGAGTTTAGGATTGACAGCCATTCAAAATTATTTCGAACTGGCTTCGAATCAGACTCGAATTGGACCTATTTTGGATGAGATATGAGTATTCCTACTTGCACTGAAAATATCCACTCATGAAGCATGACCAAAAATTGGTTTGGTACTTATTTGGGGCATCCCAAGTGGGTGTGGGAGTGGGTGCAAAGTGGATGTCATAAGTGATGGCAATTATGTCTCATGTAGGAGTCCTTCTTTCATGAGTATTGGATCAATTCAAATTAGATTTGAATAAAGAGTCCTCTCATTGGATCATGAGAATCATCTATAAATAGAGAAGATCTCTACCTATGAAAGAGAGAAGAGAATAGGATAGCAAACAAATCAAATTGAGAGAAGAAAAAAGAGAGAGAGATAGGCATGTGAAGAGAGAGGTCCTTCATCTTTTACATCTCTCCTTTGTTACCGCCTCCTCTCCTTGGCGTGGATCCTTCTTGGGCATCCTACCTACTGGTGTGAGGTGTCACATCATCACATCTCATCCCTCGATTGATTGTGTATGCAAAATCAATTGGATTGGAGTTCATCCTGCTTTTCTACAGCATCTGACGTGTATGCGAAGTAGAGGGTCTGCATATTCAAACCTCTATGAAGATTTATATCAGATAATTTGGAATTAATCCTGGTTCACTGTGATTCAGGTAAGGATTTGATCCTTAAGTAAGTAAACATTAAAAAAATTTAGATGCAACCTGGGCATTTTAGAGGAAAACTGTTTCCTTCCCTTCACGTGGTTGGCTTGTTGACCAAGCCGCTAAGCCAATAGAAGACTGAAGCACACCTTGAGAAGATGAGTCTTGGGTTTATGGCTAATTGACTTTAGGTCAAGTTAGAGTTTGTTAGATGTGTGCCCTAGAAGCCAGATTGGCTGACACATATATACTTCTGGAGCATAATTTTGTAATTGAATTTTGAAATTAATAAAATTTGGGTTAATTTCATTCATGATATGTGTACTTTTATTGTATCCATAAATCATCCAAAAAGTTAATGGATGATGACACGTATTCTTAAAGAGTTGAAAATTTGAGGTATGTGTCATTAGTGGTTTATTTCTAAATATTTTGATCAAAGGATCATCATGGGGATGGTGATCAATCCAGATAGATCAGTGCACGGATCACTTTCCTTCATGGATGATAAATCTCGAGTCTACAATGCGAAGATACTAGAGCAAGAGTGCAGGTGGTTGTTAGAGAATAATTGATATTGAGCGTGACCAACATAAGAAGTCACTAGGATGGCTACCCACTCATCGGTGACTTACTCATAGCTACAGTGGAGTAGATAGTTCTTTGATCTGAGGTAATTCGACTATTGATAATGGGATTACTGTAGTTTGACTGCACAATCACTTGGTGATCTAATCATTCGAAATTTTATAGTGTATGTAGGCTACAGTAGGTCCATTGAAGAAATAGGGTGTGCATCAAGATGGAATTTGTCGATCCTGATAGATAGGGAGAGGTCCTATGTGGTTCATGAGATTGAGTCCTAAAATCTATGGTCATAATAGGTGAATAATAAAAAAGAGTTTCTATAAGATTTCATATAGACTCGAGTCAATTTAATCTGACATATGATGGACGAACGGATTTGACGAGTTATCCTTAATTTGCATCCTGTCGGGACTCACGACAGAAGAATCGGACTACATGATAACTGCACTTAGAAGTTCAATACTTTTATTCTGATGGATTGCCACTACATATTGCTAGATATCATTGATGGATTGTGAGACTCATCGGATGTCATCTTGATGATCGATGACCCTCAAAGGACAGAATTGAAATTGTTTCAATCCATCGAAAAGAGTTTCGATGATATTGTGATAGAGATCATAGTATATCTCACTTTCAGACAGAATAAAACTTATGGGGTCACACACAAAAGAGATTTTTGTCTGATCAGATGGTCGATTAATAGTTATGAATCGTTAATGGATAAAATTATCAATTTGATTGATGATTAACTATGTACAAAAGTTGTAATAAAATAATTTGCTAATGGTCAGTGAATTATTGAAGGATTAATTAGTAATTAAATTATTAATTGGCTTAATTTGATTGAGCAAAATGATTCGGATCAAGTCTAATTGAATTGGATTTAATTAAGTTTGACCTAGTTAGGTTATGAGATAATCTAATTGCTAAGGGAGATTAATTTTGATTTGATCAGGACATGGGTTCAATTAATTTCTAATTTGATTAGGATTTAATTGAGAGTTTGGGAGCCTAATATGATTGGGTTCACCTATCTATTTGGGCCTAATCAAATGTGATGTAATTTGGGATCAAAAGGAACCTAGAGTCCAGATTAGAATGGACTCTTCCTCCCTTGTGCCACCCTTCTTTGTGCGGCAATTCTTCTGCATGCAAGAAAGGATTTTGCGTGAGTTTTCTCCATGAAAATCTGGTTTCCTCCCTTCCTTTCTCACATTCAAATATGGGATAAAATCAGTTGATAAGGTTGGTTCAAATCTGATTTGAATTTAATACCTTATCAGGATAAAGTTTGACTTCATCCTGATTCTTTTGGACGCCAACCATATGATGCCTTCTTTTGTGCAACAAAAAGATATATGATTACCATGAGAAACATCTGAAAAACCACAGTGATATCTAGTTGTGCGTGAAACCATATTGGGCCATGAATTCTTTGAGTGGGCGGCCTCCTTCTTAGCGTGTAGGAACCCTAGGGTCTAGGGTTTGGGCATTGGGGTTTAAGGAAGAGAGAAAGTATTCTCGGGTGTGTCCCTTTACCTCTTCATCCTCCTAAATAGTCTTCTTCATCTCTGAAGGAGTCAAAGAGATCTAAAGAAGGCATTATTTCAGCCATCAAGAGAAGTCTTCTGTAAGAGAGCTAGCACCCTAGTGAAGACAGAGCCTCTAATCAGGCAAAATGCCTCATGTGGATACCTGTAGAGGTTGGATGCATGTGCAGCTCGATAAGGATCTCATCAGATTATCCTGATTATCGATCACAGTGGACTACTACCCACGCAAAGGTATCGAGATCTAATCTTGATTTTGTGCTTAGATAAAATCTAATTTAATTTCAGCATTATAAGCATGTGATCGATCTTGTGTTAGGAGTAGATTAGATCTACTACATGCATCCTACATAGATTAAATAAATTGATCTGTATCTAATTTCAATTCCACTGCATTTCTAATTTTAATGATAAAAATCTACATACTAAATTCTGCATGCATGACATCAGATGCACGACATCCTTTAAAGAGGTCTATAGAAGAGTGAGCCAAGGAAGGATCTTCTCAAGGAGAAGACATCAGGCAAGGAAAATATTTCGCTGCGGTACTGACAGCCACTCAGATGGAAATTATCCTCACCTAAAGAAAAAGGGTGACACACCTTGTGAAGATAGGTCAGATATGTTTGCATGTTGATATATTTGGACAGTAAGTATGCCGTAGGATCTAAGAGACTATGAATGAGATAAATCGACGTATATGTGGTACCTCAGGTAAGGTCATTTTGAAGAGGATAGGATATGCAAACTTGGAAAGGGGTCATCTTCTTGACACATGAATTTTGAGTTTATGGATCCTGCCCTCCAAGAAAATTAACCAAACTATCTCTTGTGGGACATGGAGAGAGGATCACTACATACTGGCCTATTTGATGGAAAATCTCTTGAGGTTCTTCGATTAGATCGAGGAGGTATATACTTTAGTAAAATTTTGAGATTATCTCATGAAATAATATAGTCTCACAGTGAACTCCTTCTGATTCACCTCAGCTCAATGAGGTATCGAAAAGGAGGATTAGGACTCTATTGGATGTGGTCCGGTCTATAATGAGGTTCCCTCACTAACCCTTACTTTTTAGGGATGTACTTAATTTATTGAATAGGATACTAATTGTACTTTCCAATAGACCACAATGTGATTGTGATCCATTATACCACATTCTAAAAAATAGTTTACTTGAGATGGTGGTAGTCGGAGGAAATTGAGCTCGAAGAGAAAGTCTCTAAAGAGCAACAAGTTGGAGATTTGGTCGTACCTATTGATTCTGAGCCAATTGGTGTAGGACCTCCACTACTTCATAGATCTAGTAAGATCTTCCATCCTCATGAAAGGTACTAGGGTATGCTTTTAGAGGATGTAGAGGAAGTGTTCTTTGAAGGAGATAGGGATTAAGTAGTTGATCCTAAGACCTATGACGGTCGGTATACGACATTGATTCTGAGAAATAGAAAGAAACAATAAAGTCAAAGGTTGAATTGATGCATTCCAGCCAAGTCTGACCTTAGTGGATCCACCAGAGGGTATTGTACCCATTGGATGGAAATGAATATACAAAAAAAATTAGATGCAGATGGATGTAAAATTATTTCTTTAATGGATATCTTGAAAAGATATCTACATAGAGCAGCCTGATGGGTTTCACTTTTGGTGATGGAGATCATAAGATCTGCAAGCTGCATGGATCTATTTTGGATTAATGCAAATAGGGCTGTTCATAATTCAGTTCCAGATTGAAAATCAATCCAAACCGAACTGAAAAACCAAATCGAAACTAAAATGAATATAGTTCGGTTCAGGTTTTTGATTTTTATTTTCAAAAATTTTGATTTTCAGTTTGGTTCGGTTAAAAATCAAAAATCTAAAAATCAAACCAAAATTAAAGTCATAATTTAATTATATTATTACTATTTAAAACTTATTGGTTACATGGATGGATGATTGGATGTTAGATTTGGTCTATTGTTATAATTTGCTGTGATGCTTGATTGCTTATTTGTATTATAGATAATATGATTTTTGATATGTTATATTTTATTTATTATCAATTTATTATTTATTTATTATCAATGTACCATTATTTATCAATCATTGATTTTAATGTAAGAAATTATCAAATAACAAATTCAACAGATCCTGAATTTAATTAAATGTAATGTAACAAACTAACAAGGAATCGATAATAATTATTGAATATGTTGTATCAAAAATAGATAATTAAAATTAAAAAAAAATGAATAACCAAACCGAACTGAATCAAAATTTTTGATTCAATTTCAATTCGATTCCTCTTTTATTCGGGCTGATTTTTGATTTTATTTTCTATTATTTGATTTTCGGGTTGGTTGGATCGGTTAAAATTGAATGAACAGCCCTAAATGCAAGCATCTCAGAGTTGGATTGATGCAATCAAATAGTTTGATTTCATCAAAAATAAGGAGGAACCTTGAGTTTTCAAAAAGGTCCATGGAAGGATAAGATTCTCCTGATTGGAAAGGTTGTTCCCATGCTGACTTCAATCAAGAGTTGGTTATCAAAAGTTTCTCCAAAAGGATCAAGAGAAAGCATCTAGGTCTGTAGAGACAAATCTGATAGGATGCTAGGCTTTTTGCAAGAAAGTACGTAAAGGAGATGCTAAAGAGATTCAGCATGAAAACTCTAAGAGGGGACTTCTACCCCTTAAGCAAGGCATGTACCTCTCTAAGAAGATGTGTCTAAGGTTGAATTGATACATTCCAGCCAAGTCTGACCTTAGTGGATCCATCAGAGGGTATTGTACCCATTGGGTGTAAATGAATCTACAAAAAAAATTAGATGCAGAGGATGTGAAAATTATTTCTTTAATGGATATTTTGAAAAGATATCTACATAGAGCAGCTTGATGGATTTCACTTTCAATGATGGAGATCATAAGATCTGCAAGCTGCATGGATCCATTTTTGGATTAATGCAAATAGGACTGTTCGTAATTCGGTTTCAGATCGAAAATCAATCCAAACTGAACAGAAAACCAAACCAAAACCGAACTGAATATAGTTTGGTTCAGATTTTTGATTTTTATTTTCAAGAATTTTGATTTTTGGTTCGGTTCAGTTAAAAATCAAAAAATTTGAAAATCGAACTAAAAATCGAAGTCATAATTTAAATTATATTATTTACTATTTTAAAAATTTATTGGTTACATGGATGGATGATTGGATGTTAGATTTGGTTTATTGTTATAATTTGCTATGATGCTTGATTGCTTGTTTGTATTGTAGATAATATGATTTTTGATATGTTACATTTTATTTATTATCAATTTATCATTTATCAATTATCAATGTACCATTATTTATCAATCATTGATTTTTAATGTAAGAAATTATCAAATAATAAATTCAATAGATCCTGAATTTAATTAAATGTAATGTAACAAACTAACAATGAATCGATAATAATTATTTGAATATGTTGTATCAAAAATAGATAATTAAAATAAAAAAATTATAAAAAAATTGAATAATCGAACCAAACTGAACCAAAATTTTCGATTCGATTTCAATTCAGTTTCTCTTTTATTCAGGTCGATTTTTTATTTTATTTTTTTGTTATTTGATTTTTGGGTTGGTCGGATCGATTAAAATCGAATGAACAGCCCTAAATGCAAGCATCTCGGAGTTGGATTGATGCAATCAAATAGTTTGATTTCATCAAAAATAAGGAGAAACCTTGAGTTTTCAAAAAGGTCCATAGAAGGATGAGATTCTCTTGATTGGGAAGGTTGTTCCCATGCTGACTTCGGTCAAGAGTTGGTTATCAAAAGTTTCTCCAAAAGGATCAAAAGAAAGTATCTAGGTCAGTAGAGACAAATTTAATAGGATGTTAGGCTTTTTGCAAGAAAGGTATATAAAGGAGATGCTGAAGAGATTCAGCATGGAAACTCTAAGAGGGGACTTCTACCTCTTAGGCAAGGTATGTATCTCTCTAAAAAGATGTGTCTAAACACATCTGAGGAGATTTAGCTCATGAGCTAGATCCCTTATGCAGCCTCATGAATGCCATGCAATATACTTGACTTGATCTTGCTATGAGTGACATGAGCAAAAATCAGTCGAATCTAGGTATATGACACTGGATAGCTGTGAAGAGCATTCTTAAGTACTTGAGAGGTACTAAAAATTTGTTCTTAATTTTTGAAAAAAAATTGAGTTGCGGGATTTATAAGTACACATGCTCAGATTTTGTATCTGACATTGATAGTAGAGTCTATATTAAGATACATGCAATATAAAAATTGGTAGATTAAAAAAGTTCTAAATAACCAATCATTGTATAAAACTGAGTTAGTCAACATTTTCAAAGGTGCTAGGTAAGATCTTCTGGTCCAAGTATCTTTGTTGCAATTCATGTCATGAGATATCATTATAGTGACAATATTGGTGCCATAGCCCTTAGCTGATGGAGCGTTGGTCTCACCAGAATACCTTGCACATGGAAAAGAAGATTTTTAATAATACGCAACTACTTTTATATGAAAGATGCCAAGGTGAAGGGAGTATACCCAATGAAAATATGATGGACCCACTGACTAAGCCACTTAGCCAGCTAGAGACTGAAGTCCATCTTAAGAAATGCGATTAGGTTTGCAGTAGATTGGCTTTAGGTCAAGTGGGAGATTATAAAATGTGTAATTTGAAAAGTCAATTGTTGGTTGATACATTATAATTTTTCTAGACATAAGTTTGTATTTGATTTATTGAATTAAAATTATGGATAATTATTTTATTTTAGAGTAATGTGTCCTAGAATCATTCAAGGAGTTAATAGTCAATGACATATATTTTCAAGAGTTGAGAATTTAAGACATATATTATTATAGATTAATTCTTAAACTGCTTCCAGCCAATGATCATCACGGAGATGGTGATTGATCTGACTAGACTGGTACATGAATCACTTTTCTTTGGATAGATGGGTCTTGAGTCTACAGTGTGGAGATACTGAAACGTGAGTGCAGATGGTTGTTAGAGAATAATGGTACTGAGCATAATTAAGATCGAAAAGTCACATAGATGCCTCACTGACTCATCAGTGACTTCTCGATGCTGTAGTTGTGTGAGTAGTTCTTTGACCTGCGGTGCCTCGGCTGCTCATAGTAGGGTTGCTGTAGTTTGACTACATATAAATATAATCTCCTAGCTATTTGAATCCTTATAGTGTATGTTGGCAGTATTAGGTTCACTGTAGGAGTAGGAGTGCACTTATAGAGGATCTATCAGTCTTAATAGTTGAGGAGTAGTCCTATACGATCTAAGAGGCTGAGTCCATAAATCTGTGATCACAGTAGTGTGATTATAAAAAGAGTTTCATGAGATTTATGATTGGACTCGAGCTAATTAAATGTAGCATATGACGGATGCTTAGGATTTGACAAGATTCCATGACCTGTATCCTGTCGGGACTCTCGATAGAAGAACTTGATCACATGGTAACTACACATAGGGATTTATTTTTTATTTTGTTGGGTTGTCACTACATATTGCTAGGCATCACTGGTGGATTGTAAGAACTTACTAGGATCATTTTTGGATCAACGATTCTTGTTGGGGTGAGTTAGAATTGTTCCAGTCCATCGAAAAGAGTTTCGATGATACTATGATAGAAATCATAGTATATCTCACTATCAGATAGAATAAAATCTAAAGGGTCACACACAAAAGGAGCTCGTCCTGATTAATAGTTTAGATCTTGATCAAATTATCAATTAGATTGATGATTGGATCAATCTGTAAGAGTTACAAATTTAGTAACTGTTAATTATTAGCATAAGGGACTTAATTGCAAGTGTTGTAATGCAATTGGATCTGATTAAATTATGGATCAAATTTTAATTAATTTTAATTAAATTTAATTTAATTAGATTTGAATTAATTTAAGACTTATTGGATTTAATTATCCAAGTAGGATTTGGATTTCAATCCTGATTGGATCAGGTTTGACAGTCTTTTCGAATTTGATTCGAATTGGACTCAAATTTGATTTGAATTAAACCTAATTTGAAATCCAATTGAAATAGACTGCCTAAGTATTTCCTGGGCTTCTCTCTTCTCTTTCATGGTAGAAAGAGTTAGGGGCACATGAAGATGTGCCACCTTTTCTCCCTTGTGTGTGTGAAGGTTGAAGGGGCGCCAAATACTGGCGCCCTCCTCTTTGGGATTCTTTCTCATCCAAAACTCCTTCCTTGTTCGAATTTGATTCTTGTAGGGTTATCCTAATCTGGAAGGAAACCATATCATGATCTGGTTGGGCGTTAGGTGTTTTTGTGCGACAAAATAAAGAAAGAAAGGGTTGTGCATGAGATAATTTTTGGGGCGCTCCTTCCTTGCCGAAAAATAAGATCCATGCCTCCCTTCTCTCCTTCTTCATCCCACACCCCACCTTATCCTTAGATCTGAGAGAGAGAGAGATTAAAGAGAGAGGAAGAGAAGAAGAAGGGCTCTTCTTCCTCTTCTTGGTGTCCTGGAGAGATCTTGTCAGATCAGTGCGAAAGGTTCGTGCGGCAGCCCTATTCTTCAAATCTAGAAGAAGAAGTCTAGATCCAAGCCAAGAAGTGAGGCCTGTAAGGTGCTAGCACTCTAGTGATCTCAGTGTTTTGATCAAATCATCTCTGTATGGATACCAATAGAGGCTGGACTCTTGTATGGCTTCGATAGAAACTCTAGACATTCGTCGGATCCAATCTGAGTAAGATAAAAGGAAAGCGGTTAAGATAACCAATTTTATTCCTCTTCTAATTTTACTTTTCAGATCTGATATATGTGATTTTGTTTCATACATAAGAACTAGATTCAGATGTTTATGCTTTAGATTAGATCTAAGATGCATTAGATTAAATTATTTAATCTATGCTTCCACTGAAAGTTTGATTTTTGAAAAATCTACATGCAAGCATGTAAAACACCTAAGTAATCTAACAGATAGATCATGAATAGGCTAGTCAAGTGGTGGAGTTCAACATCCCCAAATCGACCAATCTGGATAATTTTGTCTCATCAAAGGTCAAGGAAAGATATAAGTTGATTACTGCAATCGAGGATAGTGAAATCTAGTAGGACCAATAAGGGCCTGGGTGGAAGTTGACGCACTACTTAATGGCCATAATTAGGGTTTGCTTTTATGAAGATCCATGTAGATTGCAAGAGATAGACTCTTTGAAAACTTTTGCCAACTAGAGAAAATTAATGGAGCTCATGTAGAGAGAGAAAGATCTAATAACAAAGAGAAAAAGGCTAAATAGAGAAACTTTTAGGTGTCTGATGATAGCAATTGAAAGAGAGGGCTGACGACTATCGTGGATGGTAGAATCAACCCATGGCTGGTGGTGGAGGATTGACAAGGAAGGCCAATCATGTTTTTGTTCTCCTTCTTTTCTTTTCTTTCTCCTTCTTTTCTTTAACAAAATAGGGGAAGGACCTGAGAGAAAATAGGTGAAGAACTTATTGTGGGGCTTCACAGTCGCAAGGCTAGCAATACACTATAGTAGTGGGCAGTGGAGAGCAATTGGTAGTAGTGACCAACTGGTGAGAAAAATAAGAAACAATCGAAATAGGGGATTTACTTGGATTTATTTTGTATATTAGGCCATGTACCAGTGGCCATGATTTTCACTATGAGAATCATATATAGAGCGGACAAAAGGAGCTTGGCTAGAGGTCCATTAATCAAAGACAACAATGATGGTGGTCGAAGAAGGAAGAAAAGTAGTAAAAGTATGGGCGGGGATATCGACGGTGATTGTCAAAAACAAGAGCGATATTCAATCCATTGAATTCGACCATTCTCAATACAGATCCAACCAACCATAGCAACCTCAGTTATGGAATAAATGAAGAAGGGAAGAATAAGAGTTTAGAGGTCTCATACCTCGGCTTTGGTGAGGTTTCATGGCCAGTGCAACACATGGTACCTTCCAAAGGAAGAAGAAGAAGAGGAGGAAGGAAGAAATTCTGATAATGGTTCACTAGTGAAGTTCAAAGGAATTATAGGGATCTTTAAATAGAGGGGAGGCTAGCGTTTCCTATCCTCTGGCTTCTCTTAGATCTTTGCTTCCCATCAAGAGTTGTCGAGAAATTGGAGGCTTGTCATCTTTGGGCAGCCAACAAGAGAGGATTGGAGGCTTGGCTAGCTTCCTAAATTAGCTAGAGGCGTTTCAAAATTTTCTTTCTTGCTCAACCCAAACAAGGAAGGATGATAAGGATCACAGCCCTTGTTTGCCATTGCCGACTGACATCTAAAATTTTTATTCTTGCTCAGCCCAAACAAGGAAGGATGACAAGGATCACAACCCTTCCTTCCTTGTTTGTCGTTGGCAACCAAGAATCATGCCCTCCTCTCTTTTTTTTCCTCCTCCACATGTGGGCCAGATGGATGCCCATGACTTTGCCATCTGCCTTGCATCTCCCATATCACCCCATTCCCCTTTCTTCTTCTTCTTCCTCAGATCGTAGAAAGAACACCATTGCCTTGCATGTTCGGGAGCCATGACATCGATGAAATCCTCTATACACTCCTTTCTTCTCTAGCATCCCTCTTGGTTACCCCTATATTTGAGCCATGATTTTACCAATTTTTTGAGGAGTCTTTTAGGTTGCCCATTGATCCAATTATGGGATCTTGCCGGAGTTAAGGTGAGGCTTCACTCGTTCTTTTTCTCTTAGTAATATCTCTCCCAAATCAACCATTGGAAGCTTGATTAACCCTCAATCAGTCGCTGAATCCCTACAAATAGGGTCTCCCCTATTTCTAGATGGTTCTTTATTTTGCCATCCAATGTTGGCCAGCAACCATGGCTCGGTTTCCTAATGGCTATTGCCACCATTGGGAATCGCCACTGTAGGAGGTCGGCACTAGAGCTCCTTCTTTCTCTCTATTGAGAAGAGAGCCCTATACTATTTTGCAAAAGAATGAGAGAGTTCTCTCTTCTCTCTCCTTTTGTCTCCTATCTCTATCTTTCTCTCTTTTCTCTCACTCTCACCGTATTATTCTCTATCTTCCCACTCTCCCTCGAATTCTATGGCACTTGGATGATTGGCATAGGGCCGACCACCATCTTCTTGATCTCTCTATCTCCATCCATATCCCTCTAGCTTTTGTTAGAATACGCTACGGTTTCGTACGTATAGTTCAAAATTTTTTCTAAATATCTATATAGTAAAATAATTAAATAATTTAATTTATACGTACCAGATCTGATCTGAAAATCATAATATGGATCTTGATACAAACTTGTACCCACGATCTGAAATCTGAAACATAAAACAAATGGTTAGAAAACAAACAGAGATCAGATCTCCATATCTCGGATCCTGCGGATGTCCCGGGTTCTGATCGTAGCCACGCATGTGCCTGGCTTCTGCTGGTATCCACACGGATCCGTCTGATCAGAGCATCGAGATCACCGATATGCTCGCACCTTACAGATCTCGCTCTTCATCCTTGGATCTAGATCTCTTCTTCTAGATCTTGAAGAAAGAGATCACTATGTGAACTCTTTCATGCAAATCCGACGGGATCGAAACCAGATTACCATGAAGAGAAGAAGAATCCTTCTTCTTCTCTCTTTTTTCTCTTCTTAGATCTGTTCTCTATCAGATCTGGGCGTTGGATGAAGGGGAGAAAGAAGAGGAGGCATTGGGAAGGAAGGGAAGATGTAAGAAAGAAGCCCTCTCACCTTCACGTCAAAGACCTCACGCCCTCTCTTATTTTGTCACACCATATTTTTTTTCTCACAAACACCAACCTCTTCACGCCCTAAAAGATCAAATCTCATTTGATCTAAGGCGTTGAAAGCAAAACAAAATTAGAAAGGGTGGAGATAAGGTTGCATTGCAAGAAAGAAATCAAAAATTCACACATAGCGCACGTCCACCTTTCCCAATTTTTTTTGTCACACAAATTAATCTTTCATGTTCCAATCAGAGAGATTTCTATCCTATTTTGAATCAAATTTGAATAGTAAAAAATCTGGATAAAAAAGAGCTCCAGATAAGGTGGGGCGCCAACTATAGGCGCCCCCTCTCCTTCACGCACGCAAAATGAATAAGGATGTGAAAAAACCATGCCCCACTTCTCTTTTTAGCATGATTTTTGGAGAGAGAGTCTTAAAAAACTTGGGCTCTCCGAGTCATGGTTCATCTAGTTCAAATAGGGCCTCAATCGAGTTCAAATCGAGTCCGAAATGAACCGAATTCGAAAAGATTGTCAAGCCTGATCCAATCAAACCTGAAATTCAAATCTGATTTGGATAATTGAATCCAATTAACATTAATTAAATTAAATCT
>KE507037.1:43797-54277 GCA_000441515.1 Elaeis oleifera
TATATATATATATATATATATATACATATATATACATATATAATATACATATATATACATATATATACATATATATATATATATATATATAACAAGAACCGTGATCTCTTTTCCTGGGTCAATCATAATCTCAGATGACAAGGGTGGCTTTCTATCTTTGATTAGGTTCACCCATGTCAGCTACTCTCCGGTACTTGTAAAGGTTTGCACAGAGTAGATAATATCCAAAGTTGATCATCCCCAGCACAGCAATCGACCAGTACGCATACTCCAACCTTGAGGTGTTTATGTTATCTGGCAGCCAATTTGTGGCCCTCCGGATCAAGCCGACAACGGCTGTGCTCAGGTAAAAGCCGGCGGCAATGATCAGGCCGACCATCGCTGTTGCCATGCTCCGTAGCGACTTGGGGAACTCCTGGTAGTAGAGCGCTACCTGCCCTGGAAAGTGCAGCGCCTCGGCAGCTCCGGTCATCGCCAGTGGCAGCATGAGCCACAGGGCCGACATGGGCACGATCCACCCGGCCTGGCCCTCGGCGTGGCGTGCGTGCACGATGGCGGACCGTCTCCGCTCGACCAATGCGGAGGTTGCCATGGCGGCGGCATTGAGCACATGGCCCACGCCGATGCGCTGGAGAGGCGTGGGGATGTGGCCGGTGAGGAAGTGCCACAGTGGGAGGAGGAGGCGGTCGAGGAGAGAGAGGAAGATGGCCGTGGCGGTGAGGGTGACGACTTGCAAGGAGCCCGCGGGGACGGTGAAGTGATGGCCGAGGGAACGGTCCATGGTGAGGGCCTGGAGGACGGTGAGGCTATTTGGGTGGCAATTAGCACGCTGACGACGACGCCCGACGTCCAGAGGGGGGAGATTCGGATCAAGGCCTTGAGGTCTTCCACTTGTTGGACGGTGCACAGGCGCCAACGCTTGGCAATGGAGCCGTCCGGGTTGGTGTCGCTTTGGGAGATCAATGCAGCGCGGTTTAGGAAGCTGCCATGCGGCACAAAGCCACGTTCAGGTCAGCAACAATAATAGTCGTCTCTTACCACAAAAAAAAAAAACAATAATAGTCGTCACATTATGGAAAACTTAAACACGGTCAGAGGGTAGACTTTAGCATCTGGTCCTTTGTAATCGATTCTAACTTTTGTTTTCACTTTTTATTGTTCTTATCTAATTTTCCTTCTTTTGCAGATTTTTTTGTTTTTTGAGGATTTAATTTTATCAAACATGTTTGTATTTTGCACTTTACCTCAAGTCTACTATTATTATTTTATTTTAGTTTAATATTTGATATAACTTTTTTTAAAATTTTTTGAAGGGAATTAGGAGGAAGCAAGATGCTTCCCCCTCTGGTCTCCACCCTCCGATCTTTGAACGTAACCTGTCCAGATTACAGGAATCGGCGTTGAAGCGTTCCATCGAAGGTGATGACGGCCTTGTCTTTGGAGTTTATAGTCTAGTCCTTGAAGAGGACTACTCTTGTTTTAAGACAACCGGGTTAGTCTGGGCTTCGAACCAGAAGACACACTTATTCCTTTCCACTTGTTTAATATTTGATATAGATTTAATCTTTTTTAACCATTTGCTGTATTGTATTCAAGTTTCGTTTCTTTTCATTTTGCATGATTTTGTAGCACCTGAGACAATAAATTAAGAAAAATGAGAACTTTAGTAGAGGAAGAGGTGGAAAATGATAAAACAAGGAGGAAAAGGGCTTATCTGCTGAACCCACGCCGGAGGAGGGGAAGGAGAGGTGAAACAGAGGACTTCTGACCACCCTAAGCGGCGGCTAGGGTTTACACAGGAGAATAGAGGAGGAGAGGTGGATAGAAGGATCTAGAGACTTCCAGAGAGGATCAGAAATCCTTAAATACTCAGACTGGTGTCGAACTAGCGTGCAGAGAAGAGACGAATCGGTGGCCCAGGCCAAGCGATAGCAGCCCAGACCCGGAGTCGTTAAGCTAGCCCAAAATAGCCCATTAATTCCTTTGTAAATTCTATTAAATATGGATATAAATAGGATGTAACAGATGGAAACAAGGTAATGAAGTGATAATAGATTTCCTCCTCAAATTTCTCTTCTCCCTTCCTTTCTCCGATCTCAGATCCCCTTCTGCTTATCTTACTTTCTCTCCTCTTTCCAGCTCAAATATTCTTCTCTAATCTCCAATTTCTTTTATTACCTTCCAAACCTAAGAATTCTTCTTACCAGATCACCTAGCAGAATTCCCACCATTGGAGCACAGGGATTTCCACCATTAGAGATTTGGGATATTACAACTTGGTATCAGAGCAGTAGAGTTTTGGATCTGAGGCATGGAGTCCTGTTATAACTAAACTACCACTTTCTAATAATAGTGCAGTAGATCAACAGTAGATCGGCAACATATCAGATCGACAGCAGACCAGATTGGCAATAGATCAAGCTGGCAACTTATCAGATCAGTAGCAGAATCGACTGAAGATAGACAGCAGATCAGATCAGTAGTAAATCAACAGTGATTGGTATCAGATTAGATAAGATTGAAAGCAAATTTGAAGCAGATCTACCAGTTCATACAGATCGATTGCTGGCTGCAGCAGGTAACCCTCAAATTCTTGAATCACCTTCCAATAGGTATAGAGGTAACTGATATGGAGAATGTATCAAGATCTCTGTGGAATGATTATTGTTCCAATAAGTTAGAAATAGCAACCTGGCCTCATTAGATCATCATTGGCCATCTTGACTGAATTTAGTGTTGTGAGAAAGTAAGAACAGATAAAACCAACAAGTATTTGTGAAAATTACTCAAACCATTTTCAAAGAGTCAAAATAGGGGTTAAAAATAGAACTCATCCAAACACCTTAATCAGTTAAATTGGAGTGAAGAAGAAGAAATGGTAGAAAAATCAGATTGAAGGAAATCAGTGAAAACCTTAGAATTTTAGAAAAAAATATAAATACTCACCACTGAATGCCACAGTCATATTGAAAAAGGTTATAGCAAGTGACAGATGAATATAATACTAAAATAGGAGGGTTAGCAAGACGGTTAGATGAGATATAGTTAGAAGAAAATAGAGGTATGAAGCTTTACAGATTGAGACAAAAAGGAGGCATGAGATTATGACGTAGGAACAAAACCGTAGGCATGAGCAGTTGCTGAAGCTAATTGCACCTCAACCATTAGTTGCCTAGCCTACTCCTTCCTTCACTGCAAACAACACCTCATTAGCCATGAAAAATGAAAGAATGAGTACAACTAAACAACCTAGTGTCAGTTTCTCAGCCACAGCAGCTGAAGATAGGGGCAAAGGGATACTGCCCATGCCGTACCATCACTTGGATAAGATGGGAGATCCCCAAAATAGAACCCACTTCTACTTACCTTACCCAAAGTTGGAGTTGCCCACTTTCAGTGGAGGAAAACTCAGGGAATGGGGCAGCAAAAGTGAATAATATTTCAAAATATACCAAATACCTGTTATCTATTGGGTTGAGATAGCCATAATGTATTTCATAATAAAGGCACACAAATGGAAGGAGGGATATTTCATTGACAACCGACCCTGAACTGGGAGGAATTAGTGGAGGCAGTGTGTAGAAGATTTGACAATAACAGTATTAAGTAGCTAGTCAAAGAATTCAACAAATTAGTCCATACCAACATTGTAGAAAAGTACCAAAAAAGGTTTGAAGACCTGAGAGTCAGGATGCTGTACCACAACCCAGCTCTCACTAAACAATATTTATAGAGAGCTATATTAGTGGCTTGAAGGAGGAATTAATCCCTTTCATTGACCTATCCCATCTGACGACTTTAGAAGAAGTTTATAAACAAGCTAAACTCCATGAACAGCCTTTATCAGTTATGTGGAGAAAGAACAGAATGCCATCCAAAACAACTTCAACACAGATAGCAATCCACCATGTAAAAAATCAGCTATTCAAGGAGATAACACTAAGCCCCAAACTCCCAAGAACCCAATTCTACAACAAGAAACTAGAAACAGCAATGAGAGCAAAGGAAGGCAGCAGGATTGTGTTACAGATGTGGAGAAAATACCATTATGGTCATTAATATTCACAAAAATCATTACATTCTCTTACTGCTACAGTAGAGGCAGATGAAGTAATTGATAAGAGCTTATTACAAAAAGAACAGAAGAGGAATTATTGAAGGAAGATGGCAAGGTGAATGAATTAGAAACCACAATTTATGCCTTGGTAGGACAAAATCAGCATGATATTATTAAAATACAAGAAGAAGTGGGAAACAAAATAGTGATTATCTTAATTGACATTGGAAGTGCCCACAGTTTCATTGACTTCGAAGTGGCCAAGAAGGTGAAGGCAACACTTATCCAACAACCCCACTGGTAGTAACTGTGGCTAATAGACACAAGATTCTAAGCAAATTAAAATGTGCAAATTTTTATTGGACCATACAAAGGGAACCTTATCAAATGGACCTAAGGGTGATTAGGTTGGATGGATCTAGTATTATATTGGATATTGACTGGTCGAGAACCTATGGGAATGTGACATTTGATTATAATGTTAACTCTATGACCTTCACTAAGAAGGGGAAGCAAATGACTTTCAAGAGAATAGCAGAAGGATCAAAATTGAAATCTACTAAAGCTAAGCTTAAATCAATCATAGCTATACAGTGGTACAAGATAGGATTAAAAGAAATTGCTGTATCATTGGGCACATGGAGAACTCTGTAACAAAAGAAAAAATAGAAGAGGAAGTACCTATTCTAATGAAAGAATTATTGGAACAATATTCAGACTTATTTTTGAAATCTAAAGGACTGCTACCCAGTAGACCACAGGACCTCAAAATATCCATTATCTGGTTCTAGCCCTGTTAACATTAGATCCTACAGATATACTTTTGAATAAAAGATGAGATAGAGAGGTAGATACAAGAGATGCTTAAATCATCACTCATCCAGCCTAGTATCAGTCCCTATGCTTCTTCAGTTCTCCTAGTCAGGAAGAAGGACAACAGTTGGAGGTTCTATGTAGACTACAGATAACTGAACAAGGCTACAGTAAAGAATAAGTACACCATTTCCCTAATCGATGATCTTTTGGATGAATTAGAAGAGTCCCAGTATTACTCCAAGATAGACTTGAGATTTGGTTACCATCAAGTAAGGATGAATTCAGAAGATGTGCATAAAATTGCCTTTAGGACTCATATGGGGCATTATGAGTTTTTGGTTATACCTTTTGGACTAACCAATGCACCTGCAACCTTTCAAGCCATCATAATGAAGTTTTTTCTTTCCATCTTAGAAAACTTGTATTAGTCTTTTTTAATGATATTCTTATATACAGCAGAATCTTGGAGGAGCATGTGGACCATCTCAAGGAGGTGCTAAACTTATTATAGAAGAACCACATATATGCTAAAAGGCCCAAGTATTTTTTGGATAGCAGCAGGTGGAGTATTTGGGCCACATCATTTCAAGAGGTGTGGCTACTGATCTAGACAAAGTGGTAGCTATGAAAAGGTGGCCTACTCCTGCTATCCTCAAAAAATTGAAGGGATTTTTGTGGCTCACAGGATACTACAGAAGGTTTATTAAAGGCTATGAAGCCATAAGCAAGCCCCTCATAGAATTACTCAAGAAGGATAATTTTCACTAGAATGAGGAGACTCAAGAGGTATTTGAGAAATTGAAGGAGATAATGTCAACAGCCCCAATCTTAGCCATGCCCAATTATACTTTACCCTTCACATTAGAGATGGATGCAAGTGGGTATGGAATTGGAGCAGTGCTCACTCAACAAGGAAGATCGATAGCCTACCTTAATAAAGGACTGAGTGAGAGACATATGGGACTGTCAACATATGAAAAGAAATTTTTGACCATACTGTTAGCAGTATCCAATGAAAACATTACCTCAGTCCTAAGCCTTTCATTATTAAGACTGACCACAAGAGCTTAAAGTACTTACTAGAGCAGAAAATCACCACAGCTATTCAACAGAAAGGGATGCTGAAGCTCGTAGGACTGGATTATACAATACAGTATAAAAAGGAGAAAAAAAAATCTAATAGCAGATGCCTTATCAAGATGCGGTATGACTGAAGGAAGTGTGCAAGCAATAACAGCGGTGGTACCCACTTAGAGCAGTGAAATCACAGACAATTATGAAGGAGATTCACAAGTTGATTAGCAGGTCATAGCAGAGGTACTTATCACACCTAACTCACAACCTGACTATTCTTATAAGTAGGAAATACTCAAATTCAAAGGTAGAATTTATGTGGGAAGTACAGGAGAACTAAGATAGAAGATATTAGAACTAATGCATGCATCATCCTTGGGAGGGCATTTTGGAATGAGCTACACCTACAGAAAGATTAAGCAACTATTCTATTGGCCAGGGATGAAATGAGAGGTAGAGAAGAAAGTGAACAATGTGAGGTATGTATTAAGAATAAAATCCATGGGACCCCTTATGCTGGTTTGCTACAACCACTATAAATCCTAACTCAAGTCTGGCAAGAGATCAGTATGGATTTTATAGAGGTTCTGTCCAAGTCTGAAGAAAAGATACCATACTGATAGTAGTAGACAGACTTACCAAGTATGTATATTTCATTCTCCTGAAACATCCTTACCCAACCCACGAGGTAGCAAGAGCCTTCCTAGACTCTATGTACAAACTACATGGGATGCCTCAAGGTATAGTATTAGACAAGGACAAAGTGTTTATCAATCAAGTGTAGCAAGATCTGTTCAAGTTGATGGGAGTCAAGTTTCAGTTAAGTACTGCATACTACCCACAGACTGATGGACAAATCGAAAGGATAAATAGATACCTGGAGACCTACTTACATTGTTTATATTTTCAGAACCTTCACAAATGGCACAAATGGCTGTCCCTGATTGAGTGATGGTACAATACCAATCATCACTCCTCCTTAGGGGTGACACCATATCAAGCCCTATACGGTCATTCTCTATCTCTATACCTAGTGGTTAACCTGGGAGTGGATGGGCACATCACAGTAAAAGACTGAAACAGAGAAAGAGATAAAATGATCCAAGCACTAAGGGACAGACTCAGAGAAGCTCAAAATCATATGAAGCAAAATACAGATAAGAGAAGGGTGGACAAGAAATACAAAGAAGAGAAAATAGTATACCTCAAGCTCCAACCATATAGACAGAGCATAGTAGCAGTCCGCAAAAATCTTAAGCTCACCTCATGATATTATGGCTCTTTCAAGATATTGAAAAAGATTAGCCTGGTGGCTTACAGACTGCAACTCTTTGAAGGCTCCAAGATACATCTAGTGTTTCATGTATCATTGCTCAAGCGAGGGATTCAAAACCCACATCAAACATCACCCATCGTGCCTCTCACAAGAGAAGATAGCCAGCTACTAGCCCAATCAGAGAAGATACTGGATCGCAGGATAGTACATCGAGAGAATAAGGCAGCCACATAGGTGTTAGTCAAATGGAGCAACCTCAGTAAGAAGGAAGCCACCTGAGAGGACCACAGAGCCCTCACAAGCCAGTTCCCCAATTTTGATCCTTGAGGACAAGGATCTTTTGGAGTAAAGGGGGATGTAGCACCAGAGACAATAAATAAAAAAAAAAGAAAAGAACTTTAGGAGAAGAAAAGGTGGAAAACATAAAAACAAGGAGGAAAAGGGCTTATCTGCTAAACCCACATCGGAGGAGGGGAAGGAGAGGTGAAACAGAGGACTTCCGAGCACCGGCCAGCGACGGCAGAGCTTAACCCTAAGCGGCGGCTAGAGTTTATACAGGGGAATAGAGGAGGAGAGACGGATGGAAGGATCTAGAGACCTCCAGAGAGGATCAAAAACTCTTAAATACTTAGACCGGTGTTGGATCAGTATGCAGCGAAGAGCCGAATCGGTGGCTTAGGCCAAGCAGTAGCGGCTCAGACCCGGAGTCGTTAAGCCAGCCCATTAATTCCTTTGTAAATTCCGTCAAAATACAGATATAAATAGGATGTAACAAATGGAAAATAAAGCAATGAAGTGATAACAGATTTTTCTTCTCAAATTTTCTCTTCAATTTTCTCCTCCCTTCCTTCCCCCGATCTTAGATCCCCTTCTGCTTATCTTCCTCTTCTCTCCTCTTCCTCTCTCAAATGCTCCCCTCTAATCTCCAAATTTCCTTTATATTACCTTTCCAAACCCGAGAATTCTATTTATCAGATCACCTTCTAGCAGAATTCTCACCATTGGAGTACAGAGATTTCCACTATTGGAGATCTGGGATGTTACAAATTTTTATTAGTAGTCTAATTTATTTTGCTAGCCACATTTGTATTTAAATTTTAATTTAATTTTAATATATCCATGTTATTGTTTCTGATTATCATATTGGTCACTTAGTTTTTCTTTGTCTTTTGTATTTTGAAGTATATCTTTCATTTTCCTCCATCATATTGTATTTTATATTTTCATAATTTATTTTAATTTTTTTTAATTTAAATTTTATTTAAATTTCTATTTTTTTATCATTTACTTTAATTTGCAAGTCAAATCACTGGGGGAAAAATGTGAAGAAAAGAAAAAGATAAAGCTAACCAGGTTTATCTATTTTTTAGGTGCTAATTGATTAAGTTTATCATAGAATTTTGAGGTCATAAGCTTTAACTTGGCTATTTTAATTGCTAATCATATCCTAACCATCATATAACCAACATTCAAAAAACCTAAAATACAAAAATAGAATAAAGAGCATATTGTTTATTTTGACTACTAGCCAGTGTTTCTCAGACGTGTAATGCATTGGCATTTTTTGATGGGATAGAAATTAAAGGATCACTGTCCTCCAAGCAATCATTAATTATCACTTCTTTGTTTTGTGTCATGCTGAAGAGATAAGTTTAGGAGTCTAAAGATGGCAGACCACGAGGACGGTTGGAGTTGGTGGGGGGCTAATTGATGTCGTGGAGAGGGTTTTGCAGCACCGTGGCATTATCAAAAGAGTTTTAAAATATTTCGTTGGCAGACAAGCAGCTGCTATCGAAGTTTTAAATCTCAACGTATTAATCACTGACCCAATTATAGTCAAATGTGATAAAATTCACATGCAATATTAATTTAATAAGACCACCATATTTTTGTAGAAGAAATATCACATAGAGAGTGGCCGTTGGGTTAAATTAACTAATTAAGGAAGAGGAAAAACCTTTTGTAATAGAAATATTTAGTTATGAATGGAAGAAACGGATGAATATGATAAGTGCATGCATTTACTTGGATTATTTAAGCAAATTTCATATATATCATGGAATGGGAATCGAAATAAAGGTCTTGGTTACGGTGGCCAACATGTGGAATTGGAATGAAGGAAACGCCACGAGCATATGTTCTAATAAGATAAGCAAGGTCGGAAGGAAATGTTTCCGGTTGGAAGGGATAAGAAGAAAATGATGAGTTTGTCCAGAAAAAGCTTCATCCTTATCTCAGATATATAATATGAGGAGTTTTGCTATGATGCACAAAAGATATTTTAATTTATTATTATTTATCTATTTTGATCATCAGATTAAATATGAATAACTCAGATTTCAACTAGTTGAAGTATCTACGATTGATGCAATAAATATTTCAAAGATTAAAATTATTTTATATAATAATTAAATTAAATTTTTTTCAAAAAGTCTTCATCGAGCCGTTGGTGGGATGAAGGAGCCATGGGCTAGGGCAACTTGAGGCGCGTGCGGGGCAGCTGGCCACAGAAGCCATCGACGTCAGAGATTGTTGCTTCTTGAATTGATTTTGATGATTACAAAGTATTTGAAGGGGTTACTAATGATTTTGGCTTGAAAAAAGACTTATTGTATTTCAGAGATAAAATCGTAATTTTATCAAGATCTGATTCGGAAGCCTCAAAAACAAGAACAAAAGATGTGTAATCTATTGGAGGTAATTTCAACATTTTTGGAAGTGTATTTTGTAAGAAAATCAGGTTTATATTTTTTGAGTCGACCCCATGAGTTGACTCATGGCTAAAAGGACTGAATGGCACGCGAAATTTTTGGCTGATACACTCTGTGAGTCGACCCTATGAGTCGACCCCTTGGCATGAGTTGATCTTATGAGTCGACCTCTGCTACTCTGTAGGTCAAAATTACAGAACAGCCATTTTCTACTATTTTTCACAGAGGTCGACCCCATGAGTCGACCCATGAGCATGAGTCGACCCTATGAGTCGACCCCTGTGATGAAAAATTTCCGTAACGACTAGTTTTTTATCCATTTTAATTGCATTTAATGCTCATTTAATGTGCTCTAACGGCTCTATTTCAGCCCAGATTACTCTCCACCATTATTTGAAGATATAAAAGGGACTTAAAGGAGGGAATCAACAAGAAATAGAGAGATTCTTCAAGCATTCAATTCAGCCCTAAGGAAAGAGCCCTCTTGAAGTTAAAGAAGCTTTTATTCTAAGTCCACCAACTCCTCAAGAGCTCATTCAAGTCTCC
>KE507037.1:89621-102343 GCA_000441515.1 Elaeis oleifera
CATTAAAATTCTGCATACCAAATTTTGTATGTATGACATGGAATGTACGACATCCTACAAGAGGAAGCAGTAAAGGGTGCAAAGAAGTCAATGGGGGAGGTGAAGTGAGGGAATGGGACCTTGGAGACAAGGATGGAGAGGGAGAATGGAGGGTTGGAGACCAATCCCAAATCCATAACTCATTTCTAAAATTAATTAGGTTGGGTCTAAGCCTTGAATCGAGCTTAGTTGCAGGCCTTGAATAGGCTCAAGTTAAGGCCGAGGCAAATGTATACCCGAGTCCAATTCAAAATCAAATAGGCTCTGCATCTTAGCTCAAATCTAATCTAAATCTTTTTAGGCTAACTCAAAGCCCAACCTGAAGTTGACCTGGCCCAATAGCTCGATTGGCTGGCCTTAAGCCCTAGTCATGATTCAGCCTCTTAATCAAGGGTATTTTTATTTTATTTTTGCTCACTTCATTGATGATATCAGGATCCAATGGTTGGTTATACCGTAATGAAATGAAGTTTCGGTGGCTAATTAGAATTTTTAAATTTCGAATCTTAAATGTAGCTAACCAAATTCAAATGAATATCCGTAATTTTTAAAACTAAATTTAATTCATTAAAAATTTACTTCATATATTTAATTATTAATCTAATTAATATATTAATAATAGATTGTAAAGATTTGATCAAATTATTATTAAAAAATAGATCGAATTTAAATTAAATTTTGATCAGATCAAATTTAGGTATTATAAATTTTGGACCCAATTTGCCTCCGACGGGATCTGATCCAGAGAGGAGCTGGAAAAGGGCAGGAAAGCGTTGGGGAGAAGACACGTGGAGGCATGTAGCAGGAGAGAAAAGAGAGAGGCTGATCAGAACAAAGCACCATCGCCTACTGGAACGTTCGAAGGAAATCAACCGGAATTCAAGCCCAAAGCAAGAAATCAAACAAGAACTCATGCTCTCGAGAACGTATCAAACAAGAACTCAATGGATTGCCAGATCAAGATAAAAAAAAAAGAAAAAATAGGTTAGAAAGCAAAGAGGAAAGGGATCGAGGAAGGTACCTCACCGGCAACACAGCCGTCGCAAGCTCGCGTGCGCGACGGAGCACGTCAGGGCATCTCGCATGGTGGCGAGCTGGGGATCGATTCTTCAGAGAGATTCCCTGATCCTGTTCCTGATTCCACCATGACGGTCGAGCGCCTCTCCCCTCACAACCCGAACCTCCGGAATCCCGGTGGCTGCTTCTCCTGAATCGAGATCGTTGCCTCTAATCGACGCATTAGATGGAGTGGAAACTGCTATGGGATGATGACCGGCTGCCTTGTACTGTCCTCATAGAAAGGCGGCAGTTGGACTGGTTGGCTGGCGGGGAAAAGATGGAAAGAGGAGGGAGGAAAGAAAGGAAGGAGAAGAGAAGGATGTTCCTTAAGAACACGGCGTAAGCTCTCGAATGAGACTTCTGATTTTGGTGTCCTCTGCTGTATGCTTGCAGATTAATGTTGCAGAAATGGCAATAGAAATTAAAGGAAAACAAGGGGAAACAGAAAGAGACTGCACTTGTCATAATTGGATGGCTTAATAGAGGTAGGTCTTCTGAAACTTGATTTTGGAGTCCCATCTCAGCAAAATTTGTAATTTCTTTTTAAGATTTTTTTTTTTTTGGTTAGCTGAATCCATGCTATAAAGGAGACATTTAGCAAATATATGTAGCTACTATTACATGAAATCATTTAAAAGTTCTTACTTCAAGTCAAGAACCTGAATTTAGTATTACATTTTCTTCTTGTCTTCACCATCTTGGCATCTGGTTCACCTTTTATCAAGACAGTGTAGAGCAATTTTCTTTCTCATCTTGCTCGATGCAGCAGACTGCCAATCCATGGAGCATTCAGGAATAAATCTTTTCCTCAAATTCTTCAATCTGACAGCTAATGACTCTACTGATAGAAATTACAATGTTCTAGGTCAACAAAATGATTTGCTTTCTCTGGTTAGTTTGTTTTAAGGCAACATTTGTTAGAATGACATGATGAGAATTCTGTCTGCAACCCTCATTGTGACTTGTAGATTGGAGTGAACTGATCATCGCCTCTTAACAATCCATCTACAAAAGAACATCATCAATCCATGCAACAATGTTAAATGCCAAACCTTCCAGCACTCTTGAGTAGCTCTCTAGGATTGCTTGTCCAACATCCTGCGGCAAAAAAATGGTAACATCATCTACATGTGAATAATTTGCATCAAGTCACCTGATGACATTGAGATCATGCTGACACAACATGGAAATTAAGATGTGGAATGCACCATCCTAGTAGCTTCTTAGCAATAGCTGTGTAAATTCTGCCTTCATTACTAGTATATTTAAGCACATAACACCATGTTGTATTCTTACCTTATTGAACTGGATTTTGCTTGTATCTAGAGTTGTTTGTGACAATTCTGGGTATCTCTGCTTCAGACAAAGCAAGAGACTCTCGGCTCTACTCACAAGCATGTGATATTTGTCTCCATCAGCCATTAGGTCCTTGACCATATCCCATGAAGATTTTGAATTGCTCATGCTTGCTTTGCGCTGCCACACATAGATTGCAGCTTCCACACTGTCGGTGATCTCAAGTGCTTCATGCTCTGAAGTTATATCAAGACCATCTAGAAGATAGTCAGGGGAGAACTTGTTTGCAGTGCACATGTGGTGATAGATGGAATCTCCTACGCTTGCACGCCCACTCTGAAGCATCAAAAACAATTTTTCGCAGGGAGAATAAAATTAGCTAGTTTGATTACAATGAATTGCCCTTACTTCCATTCCCAACCCCGTTCACCTTTTATCTTCAGATAAGAATAGCAGTAAAGCAGATTTACTTCGTCCCTGTTGGCTTTTGAGAAAGTCAAGCAGGCTGTGGATCTTCTTGCTACAAAGGTATGAATTATGCAAGGTGTGGATCATTTTGCTAGAAGGGCTGTTTGGGCATTGTTTTGTGGGTGATGAAGGGTTGCTGATCCACCGAACATCTATTTCATGTTAGTTTTGGATTTTATACCTTTGGGAGTGCTGCAAGGTATGATTCTGGGACCTCCATTTCAGCAAGAATAGCACTGTTGATTGCCATGGCAGCTTTGTGAATCTGATTTGCACATTCACGTTTTTGCTGCAGCTCCTTCCGCGATCTCTCGGGGAGGCCAGAAACAGGAACACATGGGACAGGTAGCCACCATTTTTCATCGTTCCGATGAATCACCTGTCGGAATGACCTTGAGGTACAGGCAATTGATGATTGCTTGCCATCATCAATGTACCAGAATTCTGTGTTCTGGAAGCTGTTCAATATTTCCTGCAGAAATTCAGGCATTGGATGAGATAACTTTATACATGCTTCTTAATTTTTTTGAGAAATATTTGACTGTACTGAATTTTCTGATACAAAAGGCCTTGCCAATAGTATATATCATATCAAAGTGACTGTTCAATAAAATCTTACAAGCAACATAGTATCCAGCTTTTCGAGAGCAGGAAGATTGATGTAAATATCTGATCTTGGCCTGCTTACCATCACCTGAAAATAAACTGCATTAAAGACAAGAAAAAGTGAAGCAATGGAAGCTAGGAAGATTTTTGCTTATCAAGATTTATCCTCGCCTCTAGAGCAGTCCCATCTGGCAAATTCTGGAAAGAAGGGAAGAATTCAACTATGTAATCACAGACAGATAGAAGGCAATCCATATCTCTCCTCCACATGTGCTTCTTTTCAGGTGGTAGAGGCTCCAATTTGTGACAGTGGCCAAAGACAGTAGCTGTGGAAATAGAGATGGAAAGAGAAAAGGAGATAAGATGCAGATGAACATAAAGCTGACTCAACATCTCTAGGAATCATAACTACAGCACAAACCCTTGTATTTAGAAATTGTTTATTGATTGATATGAAGACTCGAAGATGACAGAGAATTAACAGATAAAGAGATTTAGTGACTTGGGTTCAAGACAGTTGAATGCACAAACCATAGAGGTTTGTAATGGCATTTGAGAGTGCAACAGCTGAGCAAACACCCTTCCCACTTCCTGACATGTCTTCGCCCAGCAAAAGCTTCGAGAATTTCTCCTTCATCATTTCCAGCTCTGGCAGTCTCACAAAAATCAGAACAAGCAACAAGAAAAATTGAACAGGTTATGTTTTTAATCCATAGTAGACTGTGAACTGACCTGAATTTGCCACATCATCATTGCCAAGTTTCTCATCGAGCAAATCAACATGTTGTTTCATCCTGAGTTTGGTTATAACTGGTGAAGCTCGCCCACTAGCTTAGAAATTGGCAATCCAAAAGGAAGGCCAAGGGGCTCATCCAAAATGCTTGGCTCTGAGTAGCTTGAGACTTCAGAGATTACGGCTATAGCCGAGCGAATGGCCACCAGGAGTGGAGTATCCGGTGTCTGTATTTGATCTCTCAATCTGGTCTTCTGAGGAAGGAGGGTAATCCATCTCTGAATTCTCATCACACACTGAGGAGCTGTCCATCTTGAGTATAAAAGCTTGAGTTGGGTCCACTGAAACCTGCAGCCAACTGTGTCTAGCTTCAATGGAGTGGAAACTGTTTGTCACGGAGGAATTGTTACTTCCTGTTTTACAGAGAAATGCAGGTCTTTTCAGGTAATTTATATTATATGACACTGAAAAATTAGATATCAATAAGCAATTAATCATTCCACAAGTTCCAAAGCATAAAAATATGGATCAAATGTCTTTCAAGAAGCTTAGTGCTTGATTGCTTTCTCCAATGAAATTTTCCTTACTGCCTAATGGTGAAAATAGTTAAAGATAGTTCTTTTTCTCTAGAAGAAGAAAATAGTTAAAAGATGGTGATATTATATAATCTTCCTCATAATCTGATGAAGAGCAATAGTGGAAAGAACTTACTCCAGACGGTAAGAAAGAATAGAGCAGTTTATTTCTGAGGCCTACCTACCTTCTGATGACAAAGGAACCACCAAACAGAATGGTACCAAATATAAGACAGGAAAAAGGAAAAGGTGAAGATTTAAACTCAAAAGCCTTCTTAGGTTTTATAAACAGCATGAATTAGGAACTGCATCCTTTTGCTTTTGTGTCAATTGCTTTTGCTTTCTCTATGTTCTCTAAGAAATTTTAATAGTGTAGTTGCTTTGTTAATAAGATATTGATTTACATAATACCTTATCTGCTATTCCTTTTCTAGTCCCAAAGCAACAGGCATGGGATTCAAAAACAGACCAAAAGAAAAGACACTGTTGCAGAGAAAAGCAATGGTCCCTCCTTACCTTTTTGTGATTATTCGAATTCCAAACTACTAGGCATTGCAATCAGTTTGAATCCCTTCCTCCCATTATTTTCTTGTCTGCAACCTTTCTTCCAAAAGAAACCCTTCTCTTGCTTTCCACTGAATTCTAATCCTGAGCTTTGAACCATCTGCCTTTGAAGGTGAAGGCTTGCTGGCTCAGATGTTATGTGCAAAATCTTGAAGGAACCCACTTCTCAGGAATGGGTGGTTTTGGAAGAAATTGAGTTTGGACATGGGAAGAATGTGTCTTAGAAGCAATGAAACTGATGCCAAGTTCCTTCTCAATGATTAATTGTTTAGCTGGTTCCATAATAATGACAAGAAGGAAAGTAAGGATTAGTAGTGAAAAACTATATTTTATGAGGGAGGGATTTTAAATGCTAATTTTATTGTTGGATTGTTTACCTTGTTAAGGTTGGTTGGACCTTAACTATTAGATTAAGTGAATCAACCAGGAGATTGCAAGGAATCGCAGAGATGTGTTCACAGAAAAATAGTTACTTGATTGGGAAATAACTTGAGAAAGAATGGTAGTGAGTTTGGTCCTAGGCATTCTACATATTTTCACAACCTCCACCAAATTAGCAAATTGTGCCTTCGATGGTTCCAGTGTCGCATGTCATTCCATAGAATTGCCCACTTTCATGGGCCTCTATGTCATGCATTTGAACTAATTATAAGGATCTCTAATTTAGCTGGAAGAAATGGCATAATTCCTTTGTTCAAGATCGAATTATAAACATCAAATCTAGATAAAAAGTGGGCTTGTCCTTTTCATTGTTCTGGATGTGCTTTATGAACATTTTTACTTCATTATCTCCTTTGTCTGTAAGCAGTTCTCTTCAAGAGCTGCTGAACTGTCTCTATGTACATGGTCTTCCTGTGCATTCTTTCAGCTCATTAATAAACATGGTGGCTTCTTCCTCCATCAAAAAACTTCATTTTCTCCTATTTATGACCAAATTTCGTTTCCATCTTAGCTTTCACTGCCCTCTTATTCTCTAGCACCTGGGCATGTGTTGACAAACCTTCAAAGATTTACACCTGCATAGAGTTCAAAGTGCAAGTATACATCAAATGAATAATTAACATCTGTACTTTCTTTTCTTCTAGCCGTAAAGCAAGCAGTTCTGAAATGCAGTCTCATCCTCATCAGAATTAATTGAACCAGTCTAGGTTAGACTCGGAACATTTCTATTGCCTGAAGTGCTTGTCCACCAATCCACAATATCAGCAAGAGAATCATTGTATTGTTTGTTTGTAGGTCACACACTTCTGGTACAGTGAACTCATTCAGGCTCAAGGCAAAACATTCCTCCAGTCTATAGACTGCTTGTAAACATAATAGCCATAAAACTTTTAATAATCAAGAAGAGCTCTGAAAGAGAATTAATAACCCAATCCCTTCTTCTTCGGGTTGTCATAGTCCTGAATATCGGGGGTCCAGATTATATTATTATGGTGTAAGAGATGAACGTTGGTAGTCCATTTTTATATGACAAGGTTGGTAGAATTGCTTAGCACGTAAGCCCACCAAGTAAATGAAGAGGCTATTAAACTATATAGGGCCATGAGTTGTTTAGAAACAAGCTGAGACAGAATCTGTAACTCATTATTTGTGCCTAAAAATCCTGCTCGAGTGCCAGTCGGTTGATGTTTTGAAAAGATTGCAACTTATGAACCATGATTTGTGTTTCCATTGGCACCACCTTCTGCATAAAATTGGGCCTCTGAGTTGTTTGGCTAACGCATTCTTGAAAGCCCTAATGAGATACTTCTTTCACCTTTAATGTAGCCCAATAGGCTCTTAATATATGGAAACTCTTTATCCTGAAGCTCCACATGCAATATTTCCTTAAAACATAGGACAATCACATATAAAATTAGCTTATCTCTCTGTTCATCATGATCTAACTTATTACTAACCTTTTTGTTTTTTGGGTATAGCCAACCTATTGCAAACTTAAGTATATACTGATATTATAGGGCAACACATTATGGAGCCTCCTTGTGTTTGAAGGTCATGATTAATTTGTTGTGGTATAAATACGCAAGTTGTAATGAAAATGTACAGGTGTGATATGGGCACGGTTGAGTAACTCCAATAGTGAATGCACAGGACTCGTAAGCATGAACAAGGAATCTTGATGAACAGTTCTTTTCCAACAAAATCTCAATACAATTTGTTTCTTAGATATTGACAGTTTAGATCTTATTTTCTTATAAATTAAAACTGATCTCTGCCTTCTAATTGATAAATAATTCCATTAATCTCTTTCTATGAAATGATGATCCTATATTTAGTTATTCTATATTATAAAGTAAACAAGAAGAGTGGAAAAATGAATTGGATTCCTTAGCTCTACATAAATATCAAACATCTATCCAATACATAATCTATGTGGAGCTAAATCTACACCCACATGGATCCTTACATAGTCTTATTGTTCTCACTAGGCTAAAACTAAAATTTAGTTTAATCCAATCATGAGTACCATAAATACAATCACAAATGTCATGATCAACTTGTGATCCATCCAAACAAACTTCATGTTGTATCGTCCATTAGTCTACATAGGTTATAGATTTGATCCGCTTTGATACCAATTATAACAATCCAGGATCTTACCTAAAAAATCTTAGTCGGAAGAAATTGTTTAGATTCCTTGACCCTGCATAAATATCTAAGATCAATCTAGTATATAACTGATTTGAGATTAAACATGTGCGCATAAGTCCTCACAATAACATGGACCTATTTCCTGTTGTTCAAATAAAGGCTTAATTCCCTTTAATAGGTCAAGGAACTATTTCAGGATTGCATTATTTGATTATATGTGCCAAGAGAAGTTATTAGGATGTATTCTGGTTGGTAAACAATACTCAACTTGCAGATGACTGTTTCTTGAATTATGTTTGGAGATAAACTTTCATGTTCATTAATTGATAAACATAAAATCATTTTGGTTATCATCATTGTGGCTTACCCAAACTTCTGTAAATTACAATAAAAATACATGAAACAAATTATTCATATTATTATTGTGATCCTAATTAAGGCAAGGTCGTATTTTTTTTCTTGCACTTGCAACTTATCTTTATTAGAACAGAAGTATTTGCTAAAATCAAGCCCAACCCACAACATGTACGTACAAGGGCTAATTGCCCATCTCTCTAATAGGACAAAACTCCAATTGCCCAAAATACCTTCAATGGCACTAATCCTTCCGCTTGAAATCACTAAACTATTTCGAAATGTATTGCCTCTATCTATGTTGATGAGTTTGTGAGTGAAAATGCTATTGATGGTTGAACAAATAAGGTAATAACTACCTTAAAAGGACAAGATCATGATATCCTATATTCTGGCGGAACCATGGGTTCCCGGCCGTCACATACTGCATGAACTGCCATAAGGCGCGGGCAAATTGATTTGAATATTTGATCACTAAAGATTAATTTAAAATTATAAAAACAGATTGATTATCTTATGATATTATAAACATATTATGTAACAGAATACAGATAATTAATGACATATAAACATTATCAATAACACAAAAGAGTTACCGACTATATTAATTCTGTTACTACAAGAAATTAATTATTTATACTTGAGAAATTCTGAAGTATATAATGGACAACTTTTGGATCAATTCGGCTTGGTTTGGGTTTGGATTGGAATCAAATCCAATTCATGTTCAGAAAAAGATATATTTTCCAATTCAAGGCTAAGTTAATAACTTTGGGTTCTGTTTGCTATCAAATTAGTCATAATTAAAAATGGGTTGAAACAATGAACTGGCAATCCTAAATATTGCATGATTAAGACTTTAAAATGTATCTCTTCCTACCGGTTAAATAATGAAGTCCAGGGTATCGTGCCAGTGTCAACACAAATCAATAACCCACGGGAGTTGTGAGCCTTAAGTTTATTCAATTGAGGCGAGTTGGGTCCAACAAGTGTGTTCACTAATTTGAACCCTAACCATTAGAGGGTTCTAGTCTGAAATCTGACCCAAATCTTACACTATGAAAGAATTGGTTCAAGTCTGATTCTAGATGGATGATTAGACCCATGAGATAGATTGGTTGGGTTGGAAAAGTTAGACCCATATCCTACCTGATCATTTTTTAAGTTTGGGTTGACCACAGGCCGAGTGTATGGTCCATCAATTATACAATAAATCATTCCATACTAGTTTACCTCTCTTTTGATAATTCAGAGCTTTGTTTGCGAACTCAAGATCGTCATTTTATCTCTAATATTACACAAAGAGAGACCCTATGCTAGAAAACTGCAAAATTGAAATTAACAAAATTTTATAAAGAAAAGGTTTTAAAGCTAAAAAAAATAATCAACACATTCTAGTAAAACACAGTAGAAGACTTAACAAGTAATAAAATCTAGATCTCATTATAGAAGGCACAATTGATGAGAGAGAATAAGATAAAGCACATATAATTAATGCCAGGCATTGTCAAGTATGAAATTAAAACTTGACACCTGAATGATACCTATAATGAGAATGGGTTCAAATTTCATTATGTTGCTTCAGAACTTTTTGACAAAAAAAAAAGAAAAAAAAAGAACTAAGCTGATCTTGAGCCATTTGTATCCTACTTTTAAGGCTTAAGAACTCAAAAATAAGCTGAGATAATTTAGTAAGGTAAATTAACAATATACATTTTCATATTTTATAGGAACCTTACCTTGGATTCATATGATAATAATCTGATCATGAAATTTTTGTTGGAGCCTCGTGTACTTGTTGGGTCATGATCCACTTGTAAATGCAAATCAAATATGCTCTGAGATGATCTAATAATAGGGATGGCAATAGGTTGGATAAGAATCAAGCAGGGCATTACCTATACCCATCCTATACTTATCTTGGGATTGGACGGAGCAGGTAGAATTAGGGTGGGTTTTACCATTATCCTATATCTACTCCGGATCTATTGTGAATCAAATAAAATCTACCCTATTAGAGTTAGGTCAAGTTGAATACCCGACCAGATAAAACAAATTGCCACCTCTATCTAATAACCAAAATATTATTTATAATATTAAGTTTAACCAAAAAAAAGGCCTTCTTTTAGTAAGAAGTTTTCTCAAACATCATGAGAGAAATATCCTCAGTCATGTCACTGAGTGGAGCATGTGAAATAAATAAGGGTAGCAATCGGATCGGATCGGATCATAAACAGGTCGGGTCAATATGGGTCGGTCAGAAATCATCAATCTAAATCCGACCTGTTTATTAACGAATCAAAAATTCAAACCTGAATCTGACCTATTTATTAAACAGGTAACCCGACCCGACCCGTTTAATTTGTTTATTAAATATGTCAAATTAGGTTAAACAGATCAGGTTAAATGGATCAGAAATAGATTAAACAGATTTTAAATAGATTAAATAGATTTTAAATAGATTAAATATGTTAAACAGGTCAGATTAAATGGGTCAAAAATAAGTTAAACAGCTTAAATGAGTTATCTGACTCAACCCGACCTGAATATTAAATGGATTAAACGGGTTAAACGGGTTAGATATCTAAAATCTAAATCCGACCCAATTATTAAACGGGTTAAACGGGTCGATCTGTTTATGATCCAAATCCGTTTAGCCTAAATCCAAACCTGTTTATAGTGGGTTGAACACGGGTCGGGTCATATTTTGCCAATCCTAGAAATAAATATGTAATATATGAACATATAAAATAATTTTAAGTGTGGGTATCCACATTTATACAAATATATTATATCTTTACCTCCACAACAAATATAGGACTATGGTCCTGTTAAATCTTTGAAAGTTGTATTCATGAATTGATTCATATTAAATATATTGATATTCACATAATAACTCAGTATCTCACCTAAAGAGGCTAATAAGAAGTTATAATTTGAGATTCTTGGTCTTGCTTAGATAATGAAGTTCTCACAAGCACAAAACCGATGTGGGACTAAATTTATATTACATTCTTCTACGGGTCGCAAGTCCTCACATACTCTCATATTTAAATCCTAGCATCTTCACTGTGAGAGAAGGGTCTAATCACAAATCTAAATATAAACACTATAATTAGCTCATGATACTTACCTTGAAATCTATGGTCGATGAATGATGGAGTTTCCAATGCTTCGAGATCTGCACATGGATGATCCAGTGGTAGATTTATGGATGGAAGGTGTGCAAGAAAGATATTATCTAGTTCCCTTTCTATATATTGGTTCTCTTAGGTTTACCATCTCCTTCCTTTGTATTTTAAATTTTTTATTTGTTTCCTTTCTTCTTTTTTTTTCCTTCCTTCCTCTGCTTAGAAAAAAGAATTAACATTCTAAATCAATCTTGTATGCCTTTTGGCTTCAATTGTCCCACCATCCAAAACTGCCATCATCTTTAATGAATATAATGTTTTTATTTAATTATTAGTTGAAAATAAGGCTACCAATGGAGGTAGGTATGGAGCATACCTTCCATACTAGGTCACATAAATAAGAAAATAGTTTCCTTAAACCATAATAAATTTATAGGTTCTTTTCTTAGGGATGGCAATTCTATCCTATTCACCTGCTACCCAACCCAAATGGAGTGGATTTTACCTGGCCCAACTAGAATTCCAACAGATATGAGTTCTAGAAAAATATCCGAAGCAGTTTCAGATTGAGTATGAGTAAAAGTATTTCTTGCCTAGAAGTAGATCCGATCCGACCCTCTTATGTACTTGACCAAATCCGATCCAACCGTCCCATACCTTTACTTAATCTGACCTAATCCAACTCGAGATAGGTATGAGATGGATATGGATATAGAGTTTTAACTGTTGGTGGGCAAGGATATTGGCTAATCCGATCCATACTCGACCTGCTGCCATCCCTACTTTCTCTCTAATACAAAGTTCGATTCAAATTTCAAAGTAGAACCAAAAAGTTACGAGACTCATGCAATGTAATTGCCAAACCCTCCCTGACAAGCTTTCCATGAGCCTTCCTCTATCTTCTAAACATGAAAAAGCTCTTCAAAAATACCAGGCAACATAAGTGGGCCTACAACAACTTCGAACATCCCTATCTGATAGTCCATATTTTTCTAAAATCTGTAGAAAAAAAGAGAAACAATACAATAAGAGAAAATTTAGGGCAGGCAGGAGGAGAGAAGGGGTTAAGGAGTTTACAAAAATACTCATTTATTGCCATAGGAGATGGGAGATGACAAGCGAGAAGCCAGTGGAAACCCAAACCCTAAGGAAGCTGAGGCCAGTGGAAGAGGCATCAATAATGGAGGAGAGGGAGAGGCAAGAGCTAGAGCATGAGGTGGGTGAGATGGCTTGGAGAATCCTCTATCATTTACACACAAATAGGCATATATATATATATATATATATATATATATATATATATAT
>KE507038.1:78036-95941 GCA_000441515.1 Elaeis oleifera
ACGCCGGCGGATTTTTGCAGCAACAGAGCTTATAGCAGTTCATGTATAACCAATCTAGTCTCGATATGGTCCCTATCAACCACAAATTATTGTTTACACTATGTTGCTCCTAATCTCCCTGCTTGCGGTCGGTCGCTTAGGTGGATATGGTAAAGGTGAAACAGCTACTAGAGCTCAATCCGAATACTTGCAAGAAGTCTTCACTGGGGTGTTCTTCGGTGAAGATCCTTCGATACTCAAGTTAGGAGATGAAAATAATGAGAGGAGAGAGTAGGGACTCGAAAGTTTACTTTGAGGATCCTGGAGCCACTTTATTTATAAGAGAGGAATTGAAGTCGTATTCGTCTCGGAGTCCCGATGATCTTTCGAATTTGTCATGCAGATTGATTCGGATGAGATTTTTTTTTTATGGGAGATTGATTGCAGTGGAATTTCATTCTATTTGAACTTTCCCAATTTAAGAGAGGGAGAGACAGATCTATCGGTGGAAAACATAGCTCGGCTATGTACGAGCTACGGTAGATCGTCCAAGGCCGAGGTCGTGGAGATTAGAGTGTGTGTTGGTTTCCGACGATCTGGAATAGATCAGCTGGGGACGATCTAAAATAGAACATCCAAGACAGAGGGTTCGAGAACTTCTGCTGATGGAATATGTCCAGTGATCTTCATCTCTATCGTATATGCATATATCTGATAAACATCTATCTTCCATAGCTCGATCGGAGCTGAGGATGTTGCAGTCGAGGTCGAGATACAGATTTACAATACATTGTATGTACAATATATTTGTTCATACAGCCAACAATGATCACTAGTTTTTTGATCCTATTCATCAAGCATGCATCTTCACGCATCATTATAAAAACTAGCGGTCGTGGTTTATTGTGTGCAGGGCCACATTGGTGCAGGCAATGTAGACCGTAATTTCTCCACTTTAACGCTATCTAACCCAATTCTTGGGTGGGAAAATGTTTGAAATCAAGGGTGGCAGATCTGAACTTACCAACGCGTGGGTCCGGGATTGACAATAGTCGAACCGGACAACCTAGGCTCTATTGGCCCCTCCGTAGGACGGGCATGGAAAATGGGTTCGTATGGGCGTTTTGGGTGTTTGAACGAAGGTCGGTCGGTCGGTCAAACAAACCGGCCAACGGGCAACCGTCTCTATTTTACGGCGCACTGGGGTGTGGGCGTTCCCGGGCGACGGCTCTCTTCAAAAGTCCCTCCAATTCTTTCCTCCGTTCCCGCTCTCGAGATCTGGGTGAGCGTCGACACCGACGGCTCTCGCCGAAGCAATCCGATCGCAATGTACTTCGAGGTTGGTTGTAATGCCAGCGTTCGGGGGCTATCCATGGATCCGGGCGATATCGCTAGGATCTGGTCCAACTATTTCCCCGAGGTGGAGTTCTCCATAGACGATTGGAAGTTTAAGCTCATAGCCAAACTCGGGAAGTTCTTCTCAAGCCCGCAAGCGGATCGTTCCTCTCCCAGGCACGGTGATCCCATCTTTATTTCCCCTTCTTTCTTCTCTATTTCGTTTTTTTTGTTTTCGTTTCTTTTTTTTCCATCCTAGGGTTTCTGCTTTTCTTCTTCTTGCGAAGAATTCTTACGAGTTAACTTTAAATGATGATCAAATGCGATGAGTAGATTTGCTTAAGTGATTCCAATAGGCATTTCTTGGAAAAAAATTCCTGTATGCGCTCTCAAGAAGAAGGAACAAAAGGATTTCTTGAAAGTTGAAGATCTTGATGACGGTTCTTGAAATCAAAGATCTTGCTTTCTGATGCAAGAACATTCAAATTTCAGGCGGAAAGTCTGTGCACAATCTTTCATTTAGTTTTTTGGCCTCTCTCTTCTATATCCTTTATGAACTTCAGTCTCGCCCCTATGATTGGTGTCTTCAATCACGGAAGGAATCGGATGTAAGAAAAAATCGAGGAATAAAGGCGACATTACAGGGCGAGGGGGCCACTCCTAAATCCCACTCCGGGTGCTGTTTATTGTTCGGCATTAAAAAGGATGTCTTTTTTTTTCCTAACTTGTCGGGATTAATTAAATAGGAGTAATTCTGCATAAGCTAATTCTATGATTTTGTTGCAAGAAAGGAGGAAATATCCTAAAAGTAGCGATTAAGTGGAATGGAGTCATGGCCTTGGCAGGGGAGGTGGAGGGAATGAATGTGTTCTTGTGAATATTTCCACCAGGCTTGGAGGACACCAAGCTCCAGGTATGGATGATTAAAGGATGATCTGCCAGAGGAAGCCGGGCTGGGGCTGGACATCGCCATTGGATATGGCAACACAGTAACTATCCATGATGTAGCCATTCTTCATGTCATCTTTGAGTGCCTCGGCCTTGTGCCTGTTCACACTGTTCCCGATCTCATGGCTAATGTAATTAAAACAAAAGCAAACATGATGAATGACAGTCACTACAAATGATAAGGTAGGTGGTGAGAAAGTTGAACCAGCTACTGAATTCTCTCCAAGGCAAAAAGTGCAGCAAGATAGGATTAGAGATTTAGAAAAGATGAGGAAATCTGAGAAAGCTAAAAAAGAACAAAAGGATGCTGTTTAGTACTGTTGTAGATCTGTACCTCATCCTCGGCTACCATATTCTCGTCTCCGGCTGAGCTATGGGAGATTGATGCTTACCAGATTATGAGTATGCAGTAAATATGAAGATCATTGGGCACGATTTACTGAATCAGCAGCAGTTCCTATTCCTCAGCCTAGTTACCTCATCCTTGGATGACCTATTATAGCTCGTACCTGTTTGACTTATTTCAGATTGTCTGTAGCTAGCATGCGCTCCACTCTCTCCGTAACCTCGGCCCTGGATGACCTACCATAGCTTGTTCGTAGATGAGCTAAACTCCTCACTGCCAGATTTCTCTTTCTCTCTCTCTCTCCCTCTCTCAAATTGGGAGAGTCCAGATAGAGTGGAATTCTTCTGCGATCGAGTCTCCCATAAAAGAAAATATCTTATCCGAATCAATCTGTACAATAAATTCGGAAGCTATTCAGACTTCGAGATGGATACGACTCCAACTCCTCACTTATAAATAAAGGGCTTCGGATCCTCAAAGTAAGTTCTCCACTCGTTCTCTCATTCTCATTGTTCTCTATCTCCTGACTTGAGCATCGGAGGATCTTCATCGGAGAATATGCCGATGAGAATTTTTTGTACGTATTCAGATGGAGCTCAAGCGGCAGTCTCACCTCGGCTGCATTAACCTCGGCATCCAACCTCAAGTGGGGAGATCAGGAGCAACATTTAGCATTAGAGGAAGGATCTCGACTAGTTTTGAGATCCTATTTCGAGAAGAAAGAGCTCACCTCCAGCCGCCATGAGGACATGAAGGGGCACATCGAATGCGTCATAACGCTCCAATGACAGGTAGGCTAATAATGTCCCGTCGACCAATGCACCACCACCATCGATTTAGAAGAACCCCCCACCAGCAGCATCGACGATTTCTCAAGACCAGTACAATAGCCTCATCCAGCAGGTACAGGCACTTTCGACTGCAGTAAGAGGGATGCAACAGAACAATGAACCTCGTCTAGCTCCTGAAAATTCACAGCCAAACAGAAGGAGATTAGTAGATCAACCTCCCCATAGCCTAAGGCTGGGAGCTATTCGTCATAGCCGACCTAACAGTCCACCTCGTCACAGACCTAGGCGGTCACCTACCTTGATTTCGAGAAGAGATTCTACTCCAGATCATGCTTCTCTTCGGCACCGCCCAACCGAAGAGGATGATTTAGAAAGGAGGCTTCGAGAAATGCAACAACGGATCGACGCACTACAGGCATCGAGACAGTCGGATGATGGTCTGAGGTTCAATGTCAACCCACCATTCACTCAGAGAATTATGAATGAACCCCTACCACCTCGGTTCAAGATGCCTCAGGTGAAACCCTACGACGAAACTGCCAACCCAGTGGATCGTTTAGAGAATTTTCGATCTCTAATGCTCTTGCAAGGGGCCAACGACGCGACTCTTTGCCAAGCTTTTTCTTCGACTCTGAGGAAGGCATCTCATCATTGGTATTCTAATCTGTAGCCGAACTCCGTGAACTCCTTCCATCAGTTGAGTCGGTTGTTCATCGCGCACTTCGTCAGCAGCTACCGACAGCATCGTAACTCGACTTTCTCGTGAGTATCAAGCAGAAGGAGAATGAACCTCTTCGAGACTACATAAATCGATTCAATGCTACAACTCTGGAAGTTCGAAATCTGGATCAGTCCGTGACAATGATCGTGTTGAAGGTCGGGCTCTTTCAGAATGAACTCCTCTTCTCGCTGAACTTGAACTACCTAAAGGACTTCGCCGAAATGTTAGAGCGGATAGAGAGGTATGCTCAAGCCGAAGAAGCTTGGGATTGGCAAGGGGAGAACTTCAACAGTGGATCACCGCAGAATGTCAGACAGAAAAAGAAGAAAGATTATCAATGAGTGCAGCACCGGTGTGTGGAACCAAAATCTTGTCATTCTCGGACCCCACCTTGGAACAATCGATCTAGATCCCCTACAGCGCCATGCCGATCTAGAACTCCTCCACGGAGATTTTATTACTTCACTCCACTGAATACCTCCCGAGCCCAAATCTTTATGGAGATAGAACGACAAGAACAACTCCCCTGGTCGAAGAGGATGGTTGCTCCGGTGCGAGCGAGGAATCTGAGGAAGTACTGCAGATACTATCGGGACCACGGGCACGATACAGAAGAATACTGGCAGCTCAGGGAGGAGATAGAGGTGCTCATTCGACGTGGGTGTCTTCGGTGCTAGATTGATGAACGGTGGATCCTAAGAAACCCGTGCGATGAGCCTCTTTGGCAAGAAGACCTCCATAGAGATCAATCAATAGCAGGAGAGATCCGCATGATCTTTGGGGACAGCTTGGCCGTGGTACCTCTGAACCAAGCCGAGCTGAAGATAAGGGCTAAAGAAATAAGATCGATGATGAAGTTACCTTCTTCGAAGCCGATCTAGATGGAATAAAATGTCCACATGATGATCCTATAGTTGTTCTTTGAATATTGCTAATTATGATGTACATCGAGTCTTAGTTGATAATGAAAGTTCAGTTGATGTTTGTTTACGATGCATTTGTTCATATGAATTTGAATTCTAGACTGCTGGTGAAGAGGAATACACCTCTAATCGGGTTCTCGGATAGCACCGTCCTCGTAGAAGGAACTATCTCCCTGACAATGATAGTCGGACGAGCTCCTAAACAGACCGTCGTCAAAATAAATTATTTTATGGTGAAGAGTCCGTCTGTCTACAATGTCATCTGAGGTTGGTTTGGACTGAATACTCTCCGAGCTGTTGTATCGACCTACCACTTGATGGTGCAATTTCTAACTCCATATGGGGTCGGTGGGCTTCGAGGAAATCAGCAGCTTGCAAAGGAATCCTATATGGCGACTTTATGTGGGGCGACACTCGAGGATCAGCCGACAGACAAGCTGGATGTACGTGACGAGCTAACTGAACAAATAGATCATCCAGTGGAAGATCTTATCTCGATGCCAATTGATGAGGATCTGAACAAAGTGGTCAAGATCGGCTCCAATCTGTGTGAAGAGGATCGTCGTCACCTCACCTCCTTTTATAGGCCAATGCAGATGTATTTGCTTGGTCGGCCTCTGATATGCCAGGCATTGACTTGGAGATCATAGTTCATCGGCTTAATGTAGATCCGAAGCATCGCCTGATCAGACAAAGAAGCGCAGTTTTGCTCTCGAGCGACAAAAGACCATATAGAAAGAGGTGGACAAGCTTTTAAAGGCAGGATTCGTCCGAGAAATCTATTACCCAGAATGGTTAGCTAATGTTGTCCTCGTTAAGAAGGCTAATGGGAAGTGGCGTGCATGTATCGACTATACCGACCTCAATAAGACGTGCCCAAAGGATAGTTACCCCTGCCTCGTATTGATCAGCTGGTGGATGCGACTTCAAGGCATCAACTCCCATCTTTCGTGGATGTGTTCTCCGGATACAACCAGATACGTATTGCCCCTGAAGATGAAGAGAAGACCTCATTTATCACTGACCAAGGTCTTTTTTACTACAAGGTTATGTCCTTCGGCTTGAAGAATGTGGGTGCGACCTACCAACAGCTTGTCAACAAGATCTTCAAAAAGTAGATCAGCAAGAATATGGAGGTGTACGACATGGATGACATGCTTGTTAAAAGCAGAGCTGTCAAGCACCATATCGCCAACCTTGAGGAGACATTCGCCACGCTGCGACGCTTTCAAATGAAGCTTAATCCCAACAAGTGCATGTTTGGCATTACCTCTGGTAAATTTCTTGATTTCATGGTGTCTCAATGAGGGATTGAAGCGAAGCCAGAAAAATCCAAGCTCTCTAGGAAATGAAACCTCCGAGGACGATCAAAGAAGTATAACGCTTGACCGAAAGAATCGCAACTTGGAACAGATTTCTCTCAAGGTCGGTCGAGAGGAGTCTCCCCTTCAAAGCTCTTAAACAAGCGAAGAACTTCCAATGGTCGGATGAGTGTCAAGTTGCATTTGATGATCTGAAAAGATACATCGGCTCACCTCCTTCCTTAACAAGCCAGAACTTGGAGAAGTTCTGTGCTTGTACCTTATTGTTTCACCCTCGATGATTTGTTCGATCCTCGTCTGGCAGGAGGCCAAAGTGCAGAAGCTGATTTATTATGTTAGTTGGGTGCTCCACGATGCTGAGACTAGATATACGAAGCTTGAGAAGGTAGCTATGCTCTTGTGGTGCCTTCTAAGAAGCTATGCCCATATTTTCAAGGACATACCATCGCTGTCCTCACCAACCAGCCCATCATGTCAATACTCTATTGGCCTGATACCTCAGGACGATTAGCTAAGTGGGCCGTCAAGCTAGGAGAATTCGACATTAAATATCTACCTCGGTCGTCCATCAAAACTTAAGCACTGGCCGATTTCGTCTTGGAGTGCACCATCCCAGATAAGGAACAGAATAATGAGGCAGCTCCGACGATTGACGAATGCTGGGTCCATGTAGACGGTTCTTTAAACACCACGGGCTTGGAAGCTGGATTGATCTTGACTAGCCCAGAGGGAGTGGTTGCAGAATACGTCCTGCACTTTGAATTTTCTGCTTTCAATACTGAAGCCAAATACAAGGCGCTTGTGACAGGTCTGAAAATGATGAAAGAATTAGGAGTTCGGCACCTCAGGGTTCACAATGATTCACAGCTCATCGTCGGCCAAATTCAGGGAGAATATGAAGCACGGGAGCCGAACATGATAAAATACCTATAGAAAGTCAAAGATCTTGCTTCCAACTTCACCATCATGGACATCCAATAAATACCAAGGGTGAGAATGTGCGGGTTGATCTCCTCTCAAAGCTTGCAACACTCGGTGCGACTGACCTAAAGAGAAGCTCATATCTTGAAACTCTTGAGAAGCCAAGCATTGAAGAGCTCTCTGTGATGCAAGCAGATCTCGAGTCAAGTTGGATGGATCCAATCCTTTAATACTTGCAAGACGGCATGCTAGCAGCCAATCGGGATGAAGTCAAGAAGCTGAGACATCTCGCACCTCAATATCTTGTATACGACGGGAGACTATACAAAAGGTCTTTCATTTTATCCTTGCTTCGATGTCTCCGCCCCTCGAAAGCTGACTATGTCCTACGGAAAGTTCACGAGGGGATCTGCAGTAATCACTTGGGGGGCAAGGCCTTTGCTTACAAGGTGCTACGGCAGGGATACTTTTGGCCGACCATGCAGAAAGATGCTGCTGACCTGGTGAACAAATGCAACCAATGCCAGAGGACTTCAAATATCCAGCGCCGACCCTCAACCCCTCTAGCTCCGATCACCACATCTTGGCCCTTCGCTCAATAGGGAATGGACATCCTCGGATCTTTTCTATGGCGGCGGTGCAGAAGAAATTTTGCTTGTCGCGATCGACTACTTTACCAAATGGATAGAAGCGGAGGCACTGGCAACTATCACCTCGGCTAAGATTTGCGACTTTGTGTGGAAGTCGATCATCTGTCGATTCGGCTTGCCACGAACTATTATCACTGATAATGGACAACAGTTCAACAATCCGAATTTCATAGAGTTCTGTGATAGGCTTGGCATCTCCCATAGATTGACTTCGATAGCTCATCCTCAGAGCAATGGCGAAGCTGAAGTAACGAACAAGATCCTGCTGCAAGGGTTAAAGGCTCGGTTAGGCCAGACTAAAAGATTATGGGTTGAAGAACTATATCATGTGCTTTGGGCGTATCGCATGACTCGTGACTCAGCGGGTTCCGACCAGAGAGACCCCTTTCAAGTTGGCTTTCGAAATTGAGGCCATCATATCTCTTGAGATCGGCTTGTCCACGCTGCAAGTGGAGTTCGATGAAGATTGCAACTCCATTGGACTGAGGGCAAACTTGAACTTACTGGAAGAAATTCGAGAGCGAGCACGGATTCGGATGGCCAAGTACCAACAAAGAGTAGTGCGATACTACAATTCGCAAGTTAAGGAAATTCATTCCTCGTTGGACAGCTAGTTCCTCGTCGAGTTGTGGTTTCTCACCCGATCGAATGATCGAAGCTTGCATTGAACTGAGAAGGCCCGTACCGTATTGTTGAAATAGTTCGGTCGGGAGTCTATCATTTTGTCGGCTAGATGAAACTCCGATTGCTAGGATTTGGAACGCTGACAACTTGCGTATCTATCATCCTTAAGTTGTAATTTTTATTGAAATAAATAACAAAGAATTATTTTTATAGAATTATGTTTCTTGAATAACACGTGCTCCTCGTCCACGGATGAGGTGCGGAACATATCGTCCATGTTGTTCTCCATGCAGGTCTCCATCATGCACTCCTCAGCCACGATCAAGGAGCGGTATGCGCCTCCATACAGATCTCCATCACGCGCTCCTCAGCCACGATCGAGGAGCAGTACGCGTCTTCATGCAGATCTCCATCACGTGCTTCTCAGCCACGGTTGAGAAGCAGTACGTATCTCCATTCGGTCTCCATCGCACGCTCCTCGATCGTTCCTCGACCACGGCTAAGGAGCAGTATGCATCTTCATTCGATCTCCATCGCGTGCTCCTCGACCACGATCGAGAAGCGGTACATATCTTCATCGCACGCTCCTCGACCACGGCTGAGTAGTATGCATCTTCATTCAGTCTCCATCGCGTGCTCCTTGGCCACGGTCGAGAAGCAGTATGTATCTCCATCGGATGCTCGGCCACGGTCGAGGAGCAGTATGCATCTTCATTCGATCTCCATCGTACGCTCCTCGGCCACGGTCGAGGAGCGATATATGCATCTCCATGCGGGTCTCTATTGTGCGCTCATCGACCACAGTCGAGGAGTGTACGCATCTCCATTTGGTCTTCATTACGCTCTTTACGATCGAGGAGCGATATGCATCTCCATCGCACGTTCTTCGACTGTGGTCGAAGAGCGGTATGCATCTCCATGAGGGTCTCCATCATGTGCTCTTCGATCATGGTCGAGGAGTGGTACGCATCTTCATACGGTTCTCTATTGCGCGCTCCTCGATCACGGCCGAGGAGCGGTATGCATCTCCATGTGGGTCTCTATCACACGCTCCTCTGTCACGATTGAGAAGCGATACGCATCTCCATGCTGTCCTCCATCGTGCGTTCCTTGACGACACGCCTTCGCTTAATCCTTACATGCACTCCTTGATCACGATCAAGGAGTTGTATGTATTTCCATTTCATCTATTCTTCATAGCTCAAAAGATGACCTAAAGACCTAAAGATTGGATTAGTGCTACCTATGATCGTCTACATCTAGTGAAGGTCAGAAGCTGAACTCATTTATCTAAAATAGCCGACCTCTGCAACTTGAAGATATTTTGATGGAAAAAAAGTAATGTATTCATTGAAAAAAGATATTTTATAAAGTTCGGTCGATCCAATACAAAATACCTAGGCAAATGTCGAGTTCTACAAAATGGAGCGAACTATGCCTGAACATGAGCGAGCTGAGGTACAAAAACTTAAGCTCCCTCGGGAGCATGAGACTCGCCAACCTCGATGTGGTCGGAGAGGATGATGACAGCTGGAGGCGGAGCCAATGCAGCATCCTTAGGCGCCCGATCTTCATGAGTCGGGCTGAAGAGCTCCTCGACCTGCAGCCCCTCGTCGTCGACCTCGCCGACCTCCTCGTCGTCCGAATCCAGGGGTCGGAGGTTAAGGTTAGGAAAATAACTCCTGGCCCTCTCTTTGAAATCTTGGATCCCCTATAAATACGAGGCCGAGCCATACTCCACTTTAAGGTTCTGAAACTCGGTCGAAGGCTGGAAGGCTTCAATCACGGCAACCTTGGCAGCCTCCAGCTTCTCCTCATACTTCTTCTCGATCAATAGTTGAGCTTCAGAGTTTGCTTGAGCTTTGGAGAGCTCGGACTCCAGTCGCTTTACTTCTCCCTTCAGCGACTTGGCCTCATCCTCGGCCTTTAGCTTCGACAGTTGGGCATCATCTGCCCTTCGAGTGGCCTAAGCGGCCTTCTCCTCGCCTCCTTGAAAATTCGTCGAGCTTCACAGATCATCTCTGAAAAATGGTCGAAGTGGTGGATGAGCTACAAAAAAAAAGAATAGGTCAGTAAAAAATTAAATCAAGTAGAAAGATCGGAATGACAGTAGATCGTCACTTACTTGGAGAAGGGAGTCCCACGAATCCTGGATTCGAAATGCCTTGCCTTCATTGTTGAAGGCTTCAACGTCGGTCGATAGTAAGGCCAACCTAAGCAGAGATCGGACGAGCTGATAATCATCAATGGCCTTCTTAGTGTCGAGGCCTCAGCATCCGGTGGAACTTCTACCGGAGGGGATGCCTCGGTTGGTAGGTCGGTCGGGCGAGAAGACATGCGCATTGAAATCCGAGTACTCGAACCTCGCTGCGACGAGGACACAGAAGGCCCAGGGGCAGCCCCGCCGGCACGACAGATTGGAGCAGCACCACCGCCTTTGCTGGCGTCGAAGACTCCTTCCTTGGGGCATTGCTCGATCTCGAGGAACCCCCAGCTGTGGGCTGGGCAAGGATGGCCTCAACTCGATCGTGTTTGGGAGCAGGGGCCGTGCTTGCTTCTTCCTTTTCGCGGCCCGACGAAGAGCTTCAATGTCTTTAGGATTCATTGCTGCATGAAAGATAAGGTTAGTCAAAAGAAATAAAGTCGGGCTAAATAAGATGCAAAAATTACTTTAGGGTCGGCCGAACTCAACCGACCTTGAATAAAGTTTCTTGTTAAGGAGCTTGGACAACAGAGGGGGAGTAAGACTGGAGATTTGCGCCAATACCTCCCCCTCGGTGTTTGATAATGTTGGAGCTCTGACCGCCGACCTATGAGGTCGACCCCACGACATGTTGAAGTCTCGGGGTTGCTCGGTCGAGACAAACAAGAAACACTTCTTCCAATTATGCATTGAGGAAGGAGCACCTCGGAAGAGACGATGTCCTTTCCAAGAAGAGGCATACCACCACCCGACCTCTGTAGGGTGCTCCTTCAGTGTGAAGCAAGTTCGAAAGAGGTGGGAGGTCGGTTCGACCCCGAGGAGAAGGTAGTGGGTGAAAAAGCCTAAAATTTGGTGCCAGGAGTTTGGTGCTATGCTATAGGGGCTTATTCTATATAAATTTAAAAATTCTATGATCAAAAAGTGAAAAGACAGCCAAAGACTGGCCTTCAGAGCTTCCTCGTAAAGACCTACTCAGCCCTGACGAGGAAGAGCTATCCGTTCTTCGAGAACGGCGACCTTCAGCCTGAACTCGGCTGGGACCTGGTATTTCAACCTAAAAATCTCTAAGTCCTCGGAGGTGAGGACGGAGTTTACTCTAAAAGGACCGAAGTCCAGGATTTTACTCACTTCGGGCCTACCCGAAAGCAAGCTATGTCGGACTCAGGGTTCGCACTCCTAACGTCGTCACCCGAGCTTCAGGTAGATGAGGACAAACTCGACGCACTCATGATCAGTAACAAAAACTGACCTACAAATGACGCGGTCGAGCAAACGAAGGGCGTAGATGGGGTCGACGGTAGCTCGGCTTCAATTGAGCAAAATCTCCGAGAATACAAGTGATAGAGTTCCCCTTTTGAATAATGGAAGCAATAAAAATGAAGTTACCATGGTCCTATTTATAGAAGGCCAGGACAGCTCCGATCTATTGATGATTTATCTCCCCCCATAGATGTTCGACAAATGGCAGCCTTTGATTGGTCAAACCATGGCTCCTGCGGATTCGAGGAATCAACCCCCCAGATTTGAGGATGATTCGACTTGGAAACCGATCTTCGACACGTGTCAATAGAGGACAGCTCAATGAGATCAGCCTCGACCTCAGATTGGTACTCTCTTTGACCGACCTATCGGAAGCTCGACCTTGAGAGTGGGGGGCATCTGCTGTAGATCTGAACCTCATCCTCGGTTGCCACATCCTTGTGTCCGATCGAGCTATGGGAGATTGATGTTTACCAGATTATAAGTATACGATAAATACGAAGATCACCAGGCACGACCTACTAAGTCAGCAGTAGTTTCTATTCCTCAGCCTAATTACCTCGTTCTTGGATGACCTACTATAGCTCGTACCTGTCCGACCTATTCTAGATTGTCTGTAGCCAGCATGTGCTCCACTCCGTAACCTCGGTCCTGGATGGCCTACCATAGCTCGTCCGTAGTTGAGCTAAACTCCTCACTGCCAGATTTCTCTCTCTTTCTCCCTTTCTCAAATTAGGAAAGTCCAGATAGAGTGAAATTCCTCTACGATCGAGTCTCTCGTAAAGAAAATATCTTATCTGAATCAATCGTACGACAAATCCAAAAGCTATCCAGACTTCGAAACGGATATGACTCCAACTTCCCTATAAATAAAGGGGTTTTGTGACTCTCAAAGTAAGTTCTCCACTTCTTGCTCTCTCTTTCTCGTTATTCTCCATCTTCTGACTTGAGCATCGGAGGGCCTTCATCGGAGAATATCCCGGTGAAGAATTTTTGTAAGTACTCGGATGGAGCTCTAGCGGCAGTCTCACCTTGGCTGCATCAACCTCGGCATCCGATCTCAGGCAGGGAGATCAGGAGCAACAAGTATATTGCGTGGTTTGTCGAACTGTCCCGAATTGGATGGTTCAGGGTGTTTCGAGCCGTGTCCATCGCAAATCAGGATGGTTCGGTCCTTCGAATCAGAATACTAGGGCAAGATTTTAAATCCCGTAGGACGGGGGCATCTTGATTTTTGTCCGAAATGGGACGCCCCGCATCCCATCCCGTCCCATCCCGGTGGCCATCTCGATCGGGCGTCCCAACGGCCGTCTCGTGGGCATGGATTTTTTTTTAAGACGAGGATGAGGCCGTGCTTCCATGATATCCCACCTCCGTATTGCGTGCATAAGTGCAATTGGACCGCGCAAATTCCACGGTGCCACGCTACCCCTTGTATTTCACCAATTTTGGATTGCACGCTCTCCATCATGTCCCACTCGAATCCCACGGTGGATAACATGCCATGTTCCTTTTTATTTCACTGATTTCGGATTGCACGCCATGCACCGTGCATATCCTTTGGGATTTGCCCTGAGTGGTTGCATTTGGAGCGGCCGCGTGAGAGCCCGAAGGCTCCATGTCTCCGAGCCTTAATTCCTTTCCTCCGTCGCTGCCTCCGGTCCTCTCGTCCCTCCTCCATCTCTAGCCTTTCGATTGGCTCTCTCTCGGCATGCTCTCCTCTCAGAAAAGCAGAGTCGAAGGAGAAGACGGTGCTCCCTTCGACGACGATGCCAACGCCGACTCGCCAGCAGAAAAAGAAGAGATCGGTACTCCTCGGCTTCTCTTTCATTATTCTCCTCGTTCGAAGCATCATCGCCAAAAAAAAATAGGGCACGATCGGGATGGTCGTGCCGGTGCCTGATCCGGCTGGGATGAAGTCGGGACAGTTGGGACCAAGGCCGGAAGTGCGTTTTGGGGTCCGCACCCGTTCCTGGTGTCAGAATGCCAAAGGAACGGGACGGGATAGTTGGGACTGCCCCCGTCCTGTTGCGACTTAAATCCTTGTACTAGAGGAGGGAGAGGGAAAAAGAGGAAGAGCGAGAGAGAGGAGGGAGAAAAGAGGGGACAACATTTTTGGAGGGCCGATGGTGGCCCATCGAGGCCGTCGAGGGCTACGGAGGCCTTCGCGGCTCCGTGTCACTTGATAGGATGTTTAATCGAGAGAGAGAGAGGGAAAACGAGGGTACTGGAGGAAGGTGCAGCCAGCATAGAGGCAGTCAGAGGGCGTTGGATGGTTGCTGTGGCCATCGGGTAGTGAAAAAGATGCGGCGGAGCCGTGGAACAGGGGTGACCTTTATTCATCATATTTTTTTAAACGATGATGAATAGTGAAGCAAAAAAATGCATTGCCGGCTTCACTGTGTTGGGGTTTTTTTGAAAAATCCTGTGAAATAGGGATGATTGCTCCTGTTTCACACTGCAGAGCCACAGACCGCAATGTCACTATTCGACGGCCACAGCGGCCAGCAGAGGCCCTCTAACGGCCTTTACACTGGCTTCTCTCCCTTCTTTCTTTCTCTCCCCTTCTCTCCATCTCTCTGTCGGCTGTGATTTCGTGAAGAAGTGGAGGCCTTGGCGGCCCTCTGAGCATGCCCGCGGCCCACCTGTGGCTACCGCCAGCATCTCCTCCATCCACTCTCTCTCTCCCCTTCTCCCTCCCTCTTTATCCCCTTCCTTTCTCTCTTTTCCTCCTTGGTTCCTTTCTTCACTTCTGTATCGATTTGCACTGATCCGATTTGGTACGAATTTGTACTGACTCGTACCGTTGGCCAGTCGGCACGAATCTCGGTACTGGTTCTGTGGATCTTGGTACATTATTTTTATACATATGGATGATTTGGCGTCATTTTATCTAGGTGATTCTGCATTAACTGTTATTTTTGAAATTTGTAGAACTTGACTGGTGCATTAAATACATTTGAATTCAGATGGAAGGTTTCCATTGTTCCTTATGACTTTTTTCTTGATATCTTTTCCCTTTGCATCTAATTATCATGTTCCATTATTAACTCAAGGGGATCAAACTAAACCGAATCCTATCCATTGACTATGATATTTGTTTCCTGTGTCTGTTTTTGCGCTTATTGGCTGCATATGATCAATGGCATTAATATGACATAAGAAATATTAAAACTTTTGTTATTTAATCTCTATTGTTTAATATTTGATACTTATGCTCTTTTTTAGGAATTATTAATTATGAAGACTAATCACATACCAACAAGCAAAGGCCCCCAACATTTGCAGTGATGAAGCCCAAGTTAAAGTCCAAATTAGCTTGCCTCTATCAACAAATTTTCAGCCAACATGCGCATCCAGGCTAGAAGAAAGCAATCAGGGCCCACAGTGGTCGCACAGCCCACAGGGGCATAAGGCCCATCGGAACAGACGCTCATCGGCCCATACAGCAAGCCCACAGAGCCACTCGGTCCACACGCAGTGCACAGCAGTGCACAGAGCAATACCACGCGGTCCATGCGCGTGGTGCATGGTAAAAGAGGCATGGTCCATATTGTGGCTCACAAGCAGGCATTCACGAGATGCAGGCGTGGTTGGCGTGCATGGGTGCGGGCATGCATGCGGGTGGATGCGAGCGCGGGACTTAGGGCATGGTTCAAATGCAGGCCTGGGACCGATGGAGACAGGCTTATATGCGGATGGTTAAGCAGCCTGAGACGCAGATTTGACATGCCTAGGTTTTGGGGTGCCACAACCAAAAGAGGAAAATAGGGAGGCATGAGAGATTTGAGGAGTTGAGAGTATGGGACGGCTATGACTCTAGGAAGTCTTGAGGGCTATAAAAAGGGGTGTGGGGTGGCTCGAGAAATTTGGGGGGAGTAAAAAGGAGAGAAAATTATAGAGAATTTGTAGAGAGGAAGAAAGGGAGGTTGCCAGGGTTTTGGAGTTTTGGGAGAGAGTTTGTGGCGGCATAAGGAGGTTCTGCGTCTTCTTCTTCAAGTTCTTCCCCAATAATCAAAGAAGATGGAGCTTTTAGTGGTGAGCGAGATCTAATCCATGAGCAGCTAAACCCTTCATCCTTGGGAGAGTAGATGAAGTCTTTAAGTACAGATTTGTATTTTATTTCATGCATCTTATTGTATATCTTTTTTATGCAATCAACTATTTAAACATTGTAAGGCATCTTCTTTTAAATATGATTGAATATTTTGCAAGCTTAAAGAGTTTCTGTGATTCTTTTCCATGCGTTTAAGTAGTAGTATTCATGATTTTATGATGCTTGATCTCGCATAGCTTATGATTATGTAGAGACGAGTTGTGATCTAAGGATACGATTCGTGCTCAGCGAGATAAGTTATGTTGAGAACAAGATCGTAGATTTATCTTTTTATTATCACTACAGATAGTTTGTAGTGATTTGGATTGCTTTGATTAATATACTAATTTGTGATTAAGGATGGATTCGAAAATCCTGCAGCACTTTTTTTATCTGATTTTCTAAATTTATCTCTATCAACTTGTTTCTTTTGTTTTTTCTAAATCCTAAAATTCTTATTCTTTTACCGTATTTTTTAATTTGAACACAATTCAGCCCATTGATTCCTGAGGATTCGACATCTAATCTCACCTTATTCTACGTAATAAGTTGAGTCAGATTAAAATTTTTATTTTTGGTGCTTGCGACAACATCAAAATTTTGGCGCCGTTATCGGAGATCATTGGCACGATTGTTTCAACATAAAACATTAAAAAAATATCATAATACATATAGTGATATTAGAACAAAATAAAAAAATAATAATTTATTTTGCTTGGACATCTTGTTTATTGCATTACATTCTCATAACATATTGTAAGGGCACAAACCCTAATACAAAATAAGATAGAGATCTTATCATCCTTCTTTGGCCCACAAACAAGAGTCCTTCATTTTGCATTGACCTAACCTTAATTAAAATCAATTAGACGTTAGCCTCTAAGGAATTCGAGCTTATTAAGACAAGAGAACTTGAAAGTTGGACCGGATTTGGAATTGATCAATCGATTGGTGTCTAAGGAAAGTGGTTCAGGAACTAGGCCTGAAGAATGATGGTTATTTAATTAGGACCGTTGCGAAAGCACGGGGAGCCTCCCACCAATCTTACACTTATCTGGCCAATGGTTAACTTTGAACTTGGAGGGCTTGAAGGGAAACTTGGAACAGTTAGAACCTATCTAGATTTAGATTAAATCTTAGCTAGAGTTTATCTTTTGTGCGAAATTTGTTTGCAATTAAAATAAAAAAAAGAGAAAACTATAAAATATTCCTCTCATCTATCTCTTAGATTTAGGTTCCTCTAGGTATCTCATCTCTAGATTTCTTGTTTCTCTTCCCTTTTATACAAAAAGTAAAAAAAATTTAAGATTCTTTTGATCTAGAACTCTTGGTTGCCTGCTTGGCCATCGATCTTTACAATCAGAACTGCAACCATTAGACCAAGAAATTGAAAGACTTTTAGAACTACTCGATCTAAAAATATAGCTGAATGTGGTGAACCCAACCAAGGTATGCTGAACCGGAACCGCCGGCCGTATCGGCCGGCCGGCGGTACGGTTCGGTATGATTTCATACTGTACCGAACCGACGAAGGCAAGCGGATCCGAATCGGAAGAAAAAAGAGAGAGAGAAAGAGGAAGAAAGAAAAGAGGGAGGGAAGGAGCCGGCGGGCCACCGGACAGCCTCTGGCTGGCCGTCGTGGTCGTCGGAGGGCGCAGTCCACGCGCATGGCGCCGCGGGCATGAAATAGGGGCGTCGCTCCTGTTTCGCAAATTTTTTAAAAAAATCTAGTTTTAAGTAAAGCCGGCAAATAGTTTTCCGGCTTCACGATTTTTGTATTTTTTTT
>KE507038.1:100725-110889 GCA_000441515.1 Elaeis oleifera
AAACAGCAACAAGTACAAATTAAGAAGAAATCATACCAAATTATGATTTGGATATGATTTCATTGTATATCATAAATCTTTAGATGATCTACACGATGATGCGAAAATCATTAATTTCGTTAATAATTTTTAATTTTTTAATATATTTTGAAAAAATTAAAAAAATAAATTTCAAAAATAACTGTAAAATCATATTATTAAATTATTATACTTTGTTAATCTTATAGAGATGAGTAAGAAGAAAGATACAGAGCGTGACATTGATTGGGAGCATGGCGAGATGTTCTCGGCTCAGCACCATTAGAGATGCAAATGGTGCAACATAGAGTTCAAGGAGGAAGGTGTGACTAGATTGAAGCAGCATTTGACTGGTGGTTACGGCAATGTATCTATGCATCGGAAATACCTATAGGAGGTATGTCAGTTGATGAAGAAGCATTTTGCTGATTTTAAAGCATCAAGAAAAGGATAAAATAGAAAAAGGCAGAGGTGGATCGTTGAGCCGTAAAGTCATCTTTCATCACTCTAGAGAGTCAGAGGAGGCTTCCGCTCCAGATGATGAGGAGGCACAGATTGAGGTCACCATTCAGACGAGTCTGGATGATCAGTATCGATTGGAGGAGATGGTCAGATACAGGGAGCGATTTGGACTATCATGCTATGAATCGGGGTCTGGCTCTGCGACCGCTGGGGGAATCAAAGTTCAGGAGGATCATCTCAATCAGAGAGACCGACACTAGAGGCAGGCATGGTATGTCGTCTATGTTGGGGCTTTTGGTAGTAGGAGATCTTCTAGAGATATGCCAGCAGGAGCCATCATTCGTGATTTAGATCCATAGATTTTTTTCAGCAAGGATTCAAAGCAGTAGAGGATTGACAGCATGTTGAAGAAGGATAAGAAGAGGGATATGTGGCGAGTTTTGGATCATGGTTTCATTTCAACCACATTTCAGCGCATGCAGCAGACAATACTTACTATCGATTTGCCATTTCAGCTATATAGGCTGTCGGCCCGAGTGTGGATCCCCTAGCATCTAAGGATATCTATGGTCAGCTTCTTGACAGTAATAAGGAGCTACATAGATGGATTTCTTCTTACAAGAATAAATGACCCACATACGGATTGACGTGATGTGTGATGGTTGGACTGGTCCTACCAGATGGAGCATCATCAATTTTTTGACATATTGTGATGGAAAAATATTTTTTCACAAGTCAATTGATGCTTCAGATAAGGTGCACGACGCCGCATATATCCTTGGACTAACAGAGGAAGTGATTGATTCAGTAGGAGAGCAGAATGTCATACAGATCATCACAGATAATAGGCTGTAATATTAGACCGTCAGAGAGTTATTGATGGAGCGGCGATTGCATATTATTGGACCTCATATGCTATACATTGTATTAATCTCATGTTGATGGATATTGGGAAGCTTCGTAGAGTGCAGCAGACAGAAGACACGACCCAGACTATTACTAGATTCATCTACAATCATACATGGGTCCTATCATTGATGTGGACATATATTGGGGGAGAGATTTTGAAATCGAGTGTCACCAAGTTGCTACGAACTATATAGCACTTGATAGCCTTTTAGAGAAGAAGCAGCCTTACGTTAGATGTTTGTCAGTGCTGAGTGGCAGGAGAGTAGATATGCGAGAGCTGGCACAGAGGGAAGCCAAGTAGAGAATTTGATGACGAGTCAATCATTCGGACAACGGACTGATAAGATAATGAAGGTTATTAAGCCATTATATGAGGTGCTTCTTATCGTGGACAGCGAGAGATACCCTCAGATGGATTTTTTATATCATATGATGGAGAAGATAAAGAACAGATCAATGAGATAGATCCAAAATATGTCCAGGAATAATCAACATCATCGAGCGCCGCTGGGATTACCAGATGGGAAGGGATTTGCATCTAACCGGTAAGCACGAATAAAAAATTTTATTAAAAATTTTTCAGTTTTTGTATTTGTGTAAGTGTACTTAATTATTTGTGAATTTATCTGCAGCTTACTATTTGAATCAGAGGTTTCAGTATACCACACTTGGGATAGATATGGATCGCAAGCTTCTCACTACTCCATAATGTGATATATAAGATGGTGTTCGATCCGAAAATCGTATCTATATGCCTGCAAGAGGTATATTAGGTTACCTAATATATGAGCATTTAGCTGAATTAGGTCCATAATCAATAATATATTTGTTAATTTAAAAATATATTTTTCATAGACGAAACAATTTAGAGAGGGGATGGACAGCTTTGGAGTTGCATCAGCTGTCATAAGTAAAAGAAGATGAATCCAGATAAATTACATATCAATAATGAGAAGACTTTGTTGACGTTACATGCCTAAAGATATCATAAAATCTGATATGTAATTTTGCGTAATATTTTTGCAACTGAATAGTGGATTCATTTTGGATAGTTCGTAGATAATTTAAAAGTTGTGGCGATCCGCATTCTTTCCTAGACGATCTCCTCTAGTAGTTGTGAGCGCAAGTGGTCAACTTTCATCCTTATTCATAGCAAACAGAGAAACCGTTTGACACAGAAGCGTCTCAACGATTTTGTATATATTCACTATAATTTGAGGTTGAGACTAAAATATATCCAAGAGGAGGTACACCTGAAGTATGCAGATCCGACATTAGGTGATTATGATGATGAGGACGACGATCTGATAATCAGATGGCTTACAGGGAAGCAGTAGGAGCTAGAGCTTGATGAGTCGGGATTCCCTCTACGACCAACCAATGTAGTAGCTAGGGAGATCAAGGTGGATCCAGGGCAATGGACAGAAAAAATATTCTACATAAGGTTTCAGCTGATTAGCCACAGCCTGAGGGGTCATAGGGGGGTCATTTATCATATGACTCGATGTTCGAGACATCTTCGTAGATGTTTGAGGGAGAAATGTTTAGACGAGGCTGGTCAGCAACAAGACATCCATCCTCTCAAGCACAGAAAACTCAGTTACAAAGGGCACAAGGAAGAAAAGGAAAGACAGTTGCACGTGCACTACTTTCGAGAGTATAAGAGCTATCTGGCTCAGATTTAGAGATCAGAGAGAGTGATGATGGTATTAGTAGTCATGGATCTGATATCAAAAAAGGATTGGAGGACAGGAGAGCACTGTTATGAGACAGTCGTAGGGTGGTATTCGATTCACCGATGAATCCCAGTTTATACATGCCACATAAGATAGGGATCATGGTGGACGAGTCGGTAGAGATCGCGGAGAGTCGATTTCATATAGAGACGGACTCTTAGAGGTCGTCCAGCACACCATGCAGCTGCAGATGAACTTGCATGTGAAGTAGGATCCATAGATGTATCTGGATCATTCTTGCATTATAGATCCTATTACTCGTAGCTACCTTATGATGTATATGGATATGGTGCATCCGAGATATCGTCTTTCAGTGGTTACTATCCTATGTAGTCTGGAGTATCTTACGGATCAGATTTTACTACCGGCATATTTGGATGGGCTCCTCCACAGCCATACCATCATCCCAATGATACCTTTCAGAGTTAGTTTGAGTGAGAGATTGAGATGTCTTATAATTCAAAAAGAATGCCTTATAGGATGAATATTCAGGAGTACAGTGCTACTTAGTTAGAGGGATGGACTGATATTCCTCCAGACTATGTCGGTGATGTAGATATCTATCTGCGAGCGTCACAGACACTCGACGAGATATTGATGCAGAGCAGATTTCAAGATTAGTATATCATTTTTTGTGCTTTGTATTTTAAAAGTTTAGATATATTTTAATGCATATTTATACATTTTCTTTTAATTTTAGGATGATAGAGTTGTAATATAATATAAATAAATATATATTTGGATCAAAGTTCCTTGTACTGATATCGAAATCAAAAATTGAACCTAAATATGTAAATAAATATGTAATATAATGTAATTGTGGGATGATAATCATGATATTAACTTGGAAATCCAAAAAAAAAGTTGAAACAAAATCAAAAAAATTATACCGGTACCGAACCGGTACGTTGGAGCGTACCGTGTGTTGGTACGGTATGGTACCGGTACCATACCATATCGGTCTGGTGTAGGTATGGGTACCGTTTACCGGTATAGCAATCCTTGCTAGAAAGTCTTGAGGGCTGTAAAAAGGGGTGTGGGGTGGTCCGAGAAATTTCGGGAAGAGCAAAAAAGGAGAGAAAAATTGTAGAGAATTTTGTAGAGAGGAAGAGAGGGAGGTTGCTAGGGTTTTGGAGTTTTGGGTGAGAGTTTGTGGCAGCATAAGGAGGTTTTGCGTCTTGTTCTTCTTCAAGTTCTTCTCCAGCAATCAAAGAAGATGGAGTTTTTGGTGGTGAGTGAGATCCAATCTATGAGCAGCTAAACTCTTCGTCCTTGGGGTTGTAGATGAAGTCCTTAAGTACAGATTTATATTTATATTTCATGCATCTTATTGTATATCTTTCTTTATGCAATCAACTACTTAAACATTGTAAGACATCTTTCTTTTAAATATGATTGAATATTTTGCAAGTATAAAGAGTTTCTGTGATTCTTTTCTATGCGTTTAAGTAGTAGTATTCATGATTTTATGATGCTTGATCTCGAATAGCTTATAACTACGTAGAGACGAGTCGTGATCTAAGGATACAATTCGTGCTTACCGAGATAAGCTATGTTGAGAACAAGATCATAGATATATCTTTTTATTATTACTACGGCTTGTAGTTTGTAGTGATTTGGATTGCTTTGATTAACATATTAATCTGTGATTAAGGATGGATTTGAAAACCCTGAGGCACTTTCTTTTATCTGATTTTCTAAACTTCATGTCTATCAACTTGTTTTTTTGTTTTCTAAATCCTAAAATTCTATTCCTTCACCATATTTTCTAATTTGAATACAACTCAGCCTATTGATCCTTGAGGATTTGATACCTGATCCCACTCTATTCTCATAATAAGTTGAGTCAGATTAAAACTTTATTTTGGTGCTTGCGACAACATCAGCATACTAGTGGTTTTTGATGCTTCATCTGCACCTCTTGTTTGTAACTTTTTGTTTATGATTTTGATTCTCAAAGAAAGTAGTCATATGGACTTCAAATTCTTGGTTTGTGAAGATTTAGAATTGTTAAATAAAGGGAATTGATGGATTTGTACTGCGTTTTAGATCTATATAGTTCTTTTAAAATGAACTGATGGGTATATGTAATATGTTACATAAATCTCCTAGTTTTAGATCTTATTGTTTGCATCCTATGATACTGAACCCTTTTGTAGTTCCCAGTTGCTATTTTCTAGTCATCATCACTGAGTTACTGACTTCTATCTTTGTAACTTAGGTGCAAGATGACAATGGCATCTTCTTTCTCCCCATTGACTTCCAGCAATTTCGGAAAGTATGTGGAGTTGAAGAGCTTTGTGCCATTCTGGAGGAAGCACCTAAGGAAGCTCTTTTGTGCATGGGTTCTTCTGTGCATATGGTTCTGGTCATCATATATTTAGTGAATACTTTCTCCTGTACCTTTTTTTGATAATTGCTCCTTAAATTTGTAAGCAGGCTCTCTCTCTAAAGGAAAGAACTGCCAGTTGATGGACATAGAAAAGATAAACATTCGGCTTCATAACCACTCTGATTCATCGATCACTTTGAAGAATTTGAAAGCTGCATACATCAGTTGCTCTCTGGCTTATTTACCTTTTTTTTTAAAAAAATAAATCAATCTAATAGAGAAAGCAAAGCATGACTTCAAATTTATGACATCACAGAGAAGCTTGTTTCAGTGCGTGGTTCGGTTGTCAAAGTCAGCACTGTCAGGCCTCTGGTGATGCAGATGAACTTTGCCTGCCAGAAGTGTGAAACTGTCATCACACGCATGTTTCCTAATGGGAAGTTTTCACCTCCGGGAGCTTGCAGTCTTCATGGATGCAGAAGCAGAACTTTGCACCAATCAGATCTACTGCCAAAGCAATAGATTTTCAAAAATTAGGCATGTGATTCTGAAGTTGATTTTGAGTCCAGTGAATTCCTTAGGCAGCTGTCACGTGGGATTTTGATGTTGTTTCTTTTTTTTTCCAGGGTCCAGGAGCTCCTTAAATCTGGAAATCATGAAGAAGGTCGGGTGCCTCGAACCATAGAGTGTGAACTAACCGAAGATCTTGTTGATTCTTGCATCCCTGGTGATGTTGTGAGAGTTACTGGAATTATAAATGTTATAAACAATTACATGGATGTTGGTGGAGGTATGGCAATAATTTTTCTTACAATATTATCATAAAACTTGGCTAGCCATCATCCTTCCCTTTAAATTTATCCTGACCATTATATCTGGTTACATGCTACTGGATTGAGTTCAGATAGCACAACAGTTTCAAATGAAGATGACCTGTTTGGATTCAATTGCACAGAAAACAAGTTAGCCTTAGAACCTCCTGAAACCATAAGGTTATCTGCCAAAGAGCTTTTACCATGTTACATAAGTGACTTTTACTGAATTGATCCATTCAAATGATTCCTATTTAAAGCTTGGGAATTCAGTGGGAGATTTCAAGAACCAAAATAAGATTTTCAAATAATCAACTGTGGATAATGCAAATGGTAAAGCATGATGTGGTTGTGTGGCTGGCTCTTCCCTCCATAAACACTTCTCTTTAATGAGCATCCTTCTCTTAAAACTTACATAATAATTTTAAAGGAAGAACAAAACTTAGAATAAATATATCAGCTGACATAAACAATTTTTTGTCCGTTGTTCTCATTCTTCTCTCTTGAAAGTGCATGACAGGTTCCAATTACTTGTACTTTATAATGACTCAATGAGATTCCTGATAAAATTGAAGGAAATCATGTCTTCCACCATTTTCATTCTACTAACTTGTACTATGAGTCTATGACTATTGTGCTTTGGTGTGACTTGTGCGCCTAATATTTACGTTGTAAATAAATGCAATTTTGCATACTGGATATTGTCTTTCTTTCCTCATTTTCTAGCTATACTTGTTTCAAGCCTATGGAACCTTGGATAGTTGCTCCTTGGTTGCACAATCATGCATGACCAAGAGGCTATGTCTTTCTGCTTGTTGGTTTTCTTGTTTTGATCACCTGGCTGCAGGTTCGTCTTCTCCCATATAACTTTACCAAGGAACCAAAGTAATTAAGAGAGTTGCTATTAAGTTAAGATCCAGATTTTAAACATCCTTTTAAGTCAATTTTGTATAGATTAGATAAGACTTGATAGTTCGTCACTTGCAAATTTCTTCGAACTACAAAAGAAAAGTCATGTTGATGATCTATGTGAGATGGTATTAAGGAAAAACTTCTCAAAATAACAACAGAATAAATTTATATTGCTATGACCTTCCAAAGCTCCAAGCCTCTATAATGATGGATAACTCTTTGGCATACAAGGATAGTGTTTCAGTATTTAATTTTACACAAAGCACAATTGCATACCAAACAAAAGTGTTCTTTCTCTCTGTTGAATAGGCATCTGCAAATTATTTATTTTTCTGCAATGGCTTATAAAAACTAATGCTGCTTCAATAAGTTGGAAAATGGAAGCATACAATCAGATTTTTTTTTTTTTTTGTGATATTGTAAACTGTGGCTGATCTTTCCAGATTTTGAGTACTTTATTTGCTTTTGCATGGTAAGACAGATGTATCATGTGCTGTTATTTGTCAGGAATATACTCTATGATCTTCTTTTCACCCTATGCCTTAAGAAGTGTTTGTGTGTCATATATAGTTATCATTATCATCAGCTGTTCAAATGACATAACCATCATAATCTTGTACTCAGTGACAACTGCGACTTTTGGGATTTTAAACTGAGATCTAACTAAATAACTTTAGTTTAGAGCCCTCAGCCTCGAGCCTTCAGCTTCATCTTAACTAGCACTCGACATTTCTAACCAAGATGTTTAGGTTAAATGACAAGCCTATCATGTATCCATGATATTTGATATTAAACAGATTAATCTTTCTCGTGACCATTATTTGCCTAGTCTTTTAGTATTTCTAGGACTCATTATAATTGAAGTACCCAATCACCACAACTATCACACTATCAATATCACCAGCATATCATCATTTCCTCTTTTGATCTAAATACTTTTGCAATTGGTGTTTATTCTTGATTCCTGAGAAGCAATACTCTATTCCTTTTCTCAATAATTTTGTAGACTGTAGGGTGTAGACTCAGGTGAACATCTGAATTTTCCAGGAAAATCCAAAACAAGAACCAAGGGTTGTACTATCTATATCTTGAAGCAGTTTCAGTCAGTAACTCCAAGTCCCAAGCTGACTCTGAAGATTTTCCAGTGACCAATTCTAAAACCAGAGCTAACATGCTGTCGGATTTTCATGCATTTTCACCGAGAGATTTGGAATTTATTGTTAAGTTCTCAGAGGAGCATGGTTCTGATATATTCCGTCAAATACTTCAATCCTTCTGTCCCTCCATCTATGGGCATGAACTTGTGAAAGGTGATATTTTATTTACTTTTAAAAGAACCATTATGCTCTGTTAAGATGCAATTTTGAAATGCAACTTTTGTTATTGATGGTGCTTAAACAGACATGCGCTGAGTGTTTCATTTTGAACTTCATAGCATACTTTTGATTGTCTTATACTTTTGTCCACAGCTGGCATTACACTTGCATTATTTGGAGGTGTGCAGAAGTATTCGATGGATCTAAACAAGGTTCCAGTTCGTGGAGACATCCATGTAGTTATTGTTGGTAATTAAGATCTGTACTCCTTCCTTTGCTGAAGCCATTGATTTTAAGTTTAATGGTTCTATGATCTATTTATTATTTCCACTTGCAATTTCTATGTAATAATTATGTTTTGATATATCTATAGTGAGGATTATGCATAATTTTAGCATGTTTTTTATAGGTGATCCTGGATTAGGAAAGAGCCAACTTCTGCAAGCTGCAGCGGCAGTTTCTCCACGAGGCATCTACGTGTGTGGCAATGCAACAACAAATGCTGGCCTAACTGTTGCTGTAGTTAAAGATCCTATGACCAGTGATTATGCATTTGAGGCTGGTAACACTTCGCGTTAAACTCTTTAGAGGCATTTCCCCTTAAATAGTAGACCCAAATTGTTGGGATAAGGCTTGATAGTCAGGAATATGGTTATGGTCATTTTCACTTTACCTATCTTCTCCCATATCATCCAAAAGTGAACAATTTAAAGGTAATTGTAAATAAAATAGAGACCATGAAAAGTACGGTAACTTTTCTCTTTGTGCACAGAGACATGTATCCACACATTTTGTCACTTGCAAATATGTTTGCACATGTATTTATTTGTTTGAATATTTATTTTCCAATTCGCGTGTGTGACCCCTCCAAATTTGGTGGGTTGCCCTTCTTCCCTAAAACAGGGGGAAAAATGGAAAAAAAAAAGGGTACAACCGCTCAAGTCCAGAACCTATTTGAACTTTAGCTAGTTTCTTATGTTGGGCTAACTCATGATCTATTGAACCATCATCACACAAGAACAACACTACATTCAATGGACATGAAGATCAATTTAATTGTTGTTTCACTATTTGCAGTTTAGCTCGTTGGCCTCAATGGAAATTCATTAGTTGCTTGGTTTATAAGTAATCATTCCTCTGTTTACTATAGGTGCAATGGTCCTTGCTGATCGTGGGTTATGCTGCATTGATGAGTTCGATAAAATGCCAGCGGAACATCAGGTATAGTGGCAGTTTATTGATTATTTGTCAGAGTTCCATCCTAAGTTGTATGAATATGAACATACGAACTGAGTTTCAGTTTCTTAGGCTCTGCTGGAAGCCATGGAACAGCAATGTGTTTCTGTTGCAAAGGCTGGATTAGTGGCAAGTTTATCAGCTCGAACTTCTGTGTTAGCAGCAGCAAATCCTGTTGGCGGTCACTACAAGTAAGTTGCCTCTATTATGTGTTTTACTCGGTATTTTCTTATAGCTGAAATCTTCTATATATATGGAAGTGTTGCTACCAAACAGGTCTCAGCATTCTAATATTGTTTACAAGAGGGTTATATTGCTCAAATGTGAAACATCTTTTTTCTCAATGTTTCTCTGCCCGTTATAGTTAAACAATTTTCTGACAAGGCAAAGTAGTATATATATATATATATATATATATATATATATATATA
>KE507040.1:41692-56176 GCA_000441515.1 Elaeis oleifera
ATAGATTAAATTATTTAATCTATGTATATTTCACTGTAAAATTTTGAAAATGCATGCACATCACCCACAATGCTTCCCTTCAATATGGACTGGACGTAGGCCAATACTCTCTTACCCTAAGGTTTGAGGTTGTCCGATTTATGTCAGGCATTTACAGACTAATAAACTTGGACCTCGATCTGATAAGTCTTATTTTATAAGATATCCTAAAGAACTAAGAGATATTACTTCTACCTTCCTAATGAGCAAAAGGTGTTAATAGATCTGAAGGCATACTTTTTGAAAAAGGAATTCCTTGGTGAAGGAGCTGATGCCACTAAGGTTGAGCTTGATGAAGTTCGATGGATAGAAGAACCGACACAAACAAATAAACCTACAGAACCAGATTTGATTAGATCAAATTCAAAGCCCATTGTTGAGGCACCTTCAAGGAGATTCGGTAGAGTACCGTATTAGCAAGATAGATACTACGATTTCTTGATCTGGGATGGTGATCCTATTGAACTTGATGAGAACGACGAAGATCGAAACACCTACATAGATGTCATGCAAAGGACCGACTCTGAAAAATGGCTTGAGGTCATGAAATCCGAAATGAAGTCCATGGAGATCAACAGTGTATGGACACTTATTGATCCACCTGAAGGGATTAAATCTATAGGGTGTAAATAGATATTCAAAAGGAAAGAGGCATAGATGGGAAGGTGGAGATCTATAAAGTTCGTTAGTTGTCAAAGGATATCATCAATGTTATGGTATTGAATATGATGAGATATTTTCTCCTGTAACAATGCTCAAGTCCATTTGGATTATGCTTGCGATAGCGACACACTTTGATTATGAGATCTGACAAATAAATGTCAAAATTATTTCTTAACGGAGAGCTAGAAGAAGAGGAATATATGATATAACATGAAAGGTTCACATCCACAGATGAATTAAAGATGTGCAAGCTTTAGAGATCCATTTATAGATTGAGGCAGGCATCTCGGAGTTGGAACATATATTTTGATAAGGTGATCCTAATGTATGACTTTGTTAGGAACAAAGAAGAACCATGCATTTATTATAAATGGGCTAAAAGTTCTATAGTTATTTTCTTGTACTGTATGTGAATGATATACTGTTAATGGAGAATGATGTTCCTACTTTACAAAGTATAAATTTTGACTGTCTTCACAATTCTCCATAAAAAATTTAGGAGAAGCATCCTACATCTTAGGGATGAAGATCTATAGGAATAGATCTAAGATGCTACTTGGATTGTCTCAATCCACGTACATAGATACCATGCTAAAATGGTTCAGCATGAAAATTTTAAGAAAGACTCTCCCGATAGGCCATCAAATTATTCTCTCTAAGAAGGATTGTCTGACAACTCCATAAGAAAGAGAACGTATGAGTAGAACCCCATATACTTCGACAGTGGGATCGATCATGTACACCATAACATATACGAGATCGGATGTGGCATACTCACTAGGAGTAGTGATTAGGTACTAGTCTAATCCAGGTGAGAACCATTGGAAGGTTATAAAGACAATCCTTAAGTATTTGAGAAATACTAAAGATCAATGGCTTATCTATGGAGATACTGACTTGAAACTTGTGGGATATACTGATTCTAACTTTCAATCAGATCATGATGATAGCAAGAGTATGTCGGGTTATGTATTTATCCTAAATGAAGGAGTGATCTGTTAAAAAGTTTCAAGCAGCACATCGTGGTTGAATCAACTTGCGAGGAGAAATATATCACGGCATCCAATGCTATGAAAGAAGCAGTCTGGTTGTAGAAGTTCATCAGCGAGCCTGAAGTGGCATCCTTCTTGATGGTCCTATTCTACTATACTGCGACAACACTGGAGCCATAACTCAGGCTAAAGAACTGAAGTCCCATCAGAGAACAAAGCATATTCTGTATCGCTACCACCTTATCTGGGAGATCATGGATCGAGATAACATCAACCTTCAAAAGATCAATGAAAAGGAGAACTTAGCTGACCTATTTACTAAAATTCTCAGAATCAAAGAGTTTGACAAACACAAATGGAAGATGGATATTAAATACTATACCGATTGGCTTCAGTCAAGTGAGACTTGTTAGGAAAAGTGTCTCAAAGCCAATCGTTTGGACAATTATGCTCTTTATAATTATATATGAATTATAAATTATTAAAAGATATTTTTGATATTTTTATCATAAGATATACATCTTTCTTATTAGAACTCTTGTGTTATGATGAAATCCTTAGAACTATGCACAATTAATAAAAAAAATTTATCAAATAGTTCTTAAATATGTTCATGACCAAATGATATGTTATTAAGGAACAATGACGTTTATCAAGTGTAGGTCATTGTGTGCCATATAGGTTGGTTGTGCTCATAACAAAGGAGTGTAGAGACACTGGTATGGCATACAGGTGAGATGTAAGAGTACATCGTCACTGAACAAATGACTCACCTGCGAAGCGCTCTGTTGTCGAGAGCAGCTCACGAAGTATATGGGCATAGGTATCCTTTAAATCTGAGATCACCATAGTGACTTGCAAGCAACTCAATGTGCTTTGGTGCGGACTACCTACATTTCTAATACAGTGACGGAAGGCTACTGGATACAGTCAAGTACTTGCGAAGTCTATGCATGGATCAAGATGGAATTGATCCCTCTGGATTACAGAAGTTAATGCATCATTATATTTTAATTAGTAAATCCTGAGTCTGGATAATCCATGTGATGGATGTGAAAGATTGAAATACAATGTGGATGACTCATCCAAGGTTGATAGTTAAACCCTAGGTCGTCCTTGAGCATTCAAGGTCAAAGAGATGAATTACGCAGTAACCATATGCGTAGGTTCTTGAATATTGTCTTGTATATATTCAATATATCTGGACATCGAAAATCATTGCTAGATGATAACTTCGATTAGTACAGAAAGTTGTTCCTGTGCTATTGACTTAGTGTTCGAACCTATGGAGTCACGCATAAAGTCAAACAACGTAGAAAAGAATTGACCTAAGTCTATGAGTTTAATTTGAAAGTATGTGACTTGATTGAACAGATAGATTAGCTTAATTGAAATTAAGTTAGGGGTCATATGGGTTTAAAGAGTTGACTATGTTTAGCTGGCACTAGACATATGGTTCGGTTTAATTCCAGAGATGATAATGATCTGATCAATGATCCAAGGGATTGAATTTAAGAGTTAATTAATTTCATATTAGATCTGATTTAATTAGGCTTGAATTGGGTTAAAAATCTAAGTTAGACTTCGACCAGAATCCGAATTAGATTAGGATTGAGAGGCTCTTTGAATTTGGTTCGAATTAGGTTAATCGGATTCTAAACGAATCAAATTTGAGCCGATTTAGTTTAGAACCAAAGAATCCCAAATAGCAAGGACTTTCTCTCATAATTGGCCGACCAAGAAAGGAGGGCGGTGATTTTTCTCTCCTTCATTCCTTCTGTGCGCTGAAAATAATTGGCGCAAGGGGTTGGCATCCTTTCCTTACATGGTCTCCTCTTTGGATAAGGTTAGGACTCCTAACCAATATGGTATTTGATCAGATTTATGGGACATCAACTATAAAAGGGAGGGACCACATAACCACCGATAGGAAACAAGATTTTGTGTGACAAAATTGTGAGAAACCATCATGAGAAAATAAGAGTTTTGTGCGACAAAACTTGTGGAGGAGGGGTGCTGATTTTTGTGGCGTCCTCCTTGGCGTGTTGGCTCTTGGGCGTTCCTCTTCCATCATGTGGATAGCATCCATCCAAGGCATCTATCACATGGAGATTTGATCTTAATCTACCTTTCTTCTCTTCTAAAGATTAACGTCTCACGGATCATCCATTTTCCCTACGAAGTTTGGCGTGCGCACGAAATAGAGGATCTATGTGTTCAGACCTCATGAGACATCGGATTCAAGTTCTCTTAGAGATTTTGATCTCTATTCTGCTGTGACCAAGGTAATCCATAATTGTTATGCAAGCTTTTGAATAGAAAAATTTTCAAATCACACCCTAAGGGACCGATCAGATCGGATGAATTTTTTCTTTAGTCTTTTCAAGAGATCTCAAAATATGAAATGGGAAGGCTGCTGCCCACTCCATTGAGACTGAGCATCTATCCAACTTAACTAGGATAGGATTTTCTCTATGATTAGACCACGTAAATGAGAATTGATTAAACATTACCTCCATAAGGTGCAGATCGTCGATAAGGTCATTTAGTTCTGTAGACGGTATGCTGCTTTTTGCCGAGCCTTTTCTTTCAAAACAAAACAGGTTAGGTTGAAGTCTCCTATGATAACCCATGGACCCTTCCATTTTTCCTGATGCAGTGAATTTCCTGTAGAAAATTTTGATGAAGCTGATTATCATTTAGTCTGTAAACATTGGTAAGCTGCCAGGTTGATTGTCTGCCCTTCTCTAGAAAACTGTACAAGGTGTATTAAATAGGAGGCATTCAAAACAAATTCCTAGCAGAAACAAAATCAGGAGTATATATGCTCTTATTACTCTATGACTAATCCATGGTTTGGACTTGAGACCACGGAATTAAGTGAATACCGAAGGATAGCACATAGAGCAGCAGGTTCCAGGCCAGAAGACTCCTTGGTCTACTTAGTGATTTGAATATGCTTTTAGCATGTGATTAATGAACTCGCTTGCTTTTCATGTTGTTTTTAAGCTTCTTTCATGGCCATGTAAAGTAAAATCATCTGCAACATGTTGTTGTGAAAAGCATCTCTAAACATTGTGATGTGAAAACTGCCACCTTTTTTTGAAACTTTGAGATATTCTGGAGCTCTCGCTGGGTTGAAGTCTTGCCCCCAAAGAATAATAGCCTGCTGTTTCTTATCAAAAAAAAAAAAAATGCCTGCGGCCATCTGCCTATAAGTATAAACTTCTTTCATCTCCTCCTCATCAGTTCAATCAATCAGCTTCTTAACATCCCGGTCTATCCTCGTCCTACCTGCAGCCTTTCCATTGGTTTAACTACTTGGAAACAATGGAATACCATGTCTCCCACAAAATGAAGAAAGAAAAGCCTCTGCCACCAAAACGAGGTCAGGTTAAAATTTGTATCGTCAGAACCTTGATACATGCAGTCCATTCAAACAGTGCAACGAAAGGTGAAAGCTCCAAGTGGCGAGGTGACGGTTGCGCTAAGGAGGCCAGATTCAATGTCTGATATCTTCAGAACCGAGCATATGATCACTTGCTTATAGATACTACCACATCTAAGCGAACCGAGCTTTTGTAGGAGTAGAGGATTTCTACTGCTCTGGTTTATGTCAGTTTATGCTTAGATTTTCTTGTCTTTCTTCGGTTTCCATGTTCTAATGATATGTGTGCAGTTAAATACAGGTTTTACACACAGATTAGATGACGTATCATGTTCATTGTCTTCTTCAGCAGGTGTAATCATAAATAAAGAATTTTAAAAAAATCATTCTAGCTTCGCCATCCCAGTATTGAAAAAATGTATTTATACCATTAGTCTATTTCCGCAGGATAATAATTGATTTTTACAAATTATTTATGGTAATGCTTTTGCAACACGTAATTATGTCAGAGTTGAAACTGCTATTGCTGTTTTTCATTTTTAATATTTATCAGCTCTCAAACTGCTCCGATCTTTAATTCATCCAAATTCTTCTTCCTCCTCATTTTTTTGATGGAATGAGATGATCGTATGCCTTATTATTTAAATTAGTGATCCTAGTCAATCCATGATGCATGTTAGTTAGAACAAGGCTTTCAAAGAATTCAACAAAAGAAGGTGCTTGTTGCTGCTAGTTTTGGTTGAGGTCGGAAGGTGAGTGATCGGGTCTCATACAGGAATGGTGGAGTGACATGCAAAATAAATCCAGACCGAAGATTTTTTTTGATGAGAATCCTCCAATGCTCAAGTCAGAAATCACAGAATAGTAGAAAAACACAAGTGATTCTCTGAAATAGATTACTTATCTGGATCCTCGGGGCTTTAGTTATTTATAGAGAATATAGTCGAACAATCGTGGGAACGTACAGTTTCAAAGTTGTTGGGCTATTGGATGTGCCATTGTGGGTGAGATTTTTTAGCCCTTAATTGCTCCCACGGGATTATGAAGAGTTAGTTACATCTGAGCTTATCCACTTAGGGCAGACAGCTAATGCACGTGCCAGAAAATTGGCTGACCGAGGTAATGAAAGAAGCTTACATGCCAGATGGGCTACACATCAGATTGGATGCAAATAGCTCCATGTACTTCAGCTCGGTGTTTGGATCGGCAATCATGGAGTAGCACACTGATCCGAGGTATCCATGGAACCATCGTAACACTAGCCTCCTACTGCTGAGTCTGAGAATCAGACAAAGAAGTACCTCTAAAGTTGTACCTCGGATCTAAGGATGCGTACTCTCATGCTTTCACATGTGTCCCCAGCATTTAAGGTTGATAACGTCAGCCTGACAGGCAAGGCTGTTGCAAACGATCGCGATCAATGGGATCACTCAGTTGGCGGTCTCCTCAAGAATTTAATTTTTCAGTGGCGGCTCTTTGTCTTCTTCGTTCTCTTTTAAATCTACTTTTTGAGTGCATTGAGAAGGCGACTGCAACCCCTTTTGCTCCAGATTCTCATTGTGACTCTCAGAGATAGGATGAATCCGAAACTTCTGAGAAAGCTTGAACTAGCATCAGCCCGAAGAAGGCAGGCCACAGTTCCATCCATTGGTCCTCCGACACCAGTAAGTGGCGAAGACAAGGTTCCGACCACCAAATAGCTACCGTGGCCATAGAAAATGAGAATCCATCTTTGATTGTCGAGTCCATAGTTTCATCATTGGAGGCCACAATAAAAGCTCTGCTAGAGGGGATTCTGACAAAGGAGACCCCAATGGAGGAGACACAGGCAATAGATGCAGTCGGTCATCCAAAAAAAAATTGACGACAGTGGCGGAGACTGGAGATCCTTTAGAGTAGGTGATTCCTATCCAATGCCTTCCCCCAGCCATTTTCTAAGGGAGCCCTTCACAACCAGTGCCTTCTGCTCCGTCCGCAATGGAGGATCTCAAAACCGCAGTGGAGTTTCTGAAAAGTTTCTTTCGCCTGGTGAGAAACAATACTTGGATGGACAAGGGGCTCAACATCGGATGACTGATGCCTTGTGATCGCTTGCTCAGGTAGGAAATTTTTGGATTTCTTCTTTTAATCTCCTGCAACTTGTAGCATTTAATCTCACATGACTTTGTGTAAATTTTGTATAGATAGGGCATTATTGGTTAGCTTCATCAGCTTCACTTCTGAGACTTCGGCATTAGAGCTTACAATAGCGAAGAAAAGATAAATTGGGTGGAGTACCTTTTAGAGTAGGAAAAATCGGCTAATGCTAAGCTGATCAAAGAAGTTGACCTTTCTGAAGAGGCCCTTCGAGAAGCCCGAGAGATGATTGATCACCGAGATGACAAGACAAGGAGGGCTAAAAATAAGATCAAAGACCTCAAAAGGCAAAGTTCTAGGGCTGAAAGAGACTGCTGTCAAGCCTGCGATGATATAGAGTGCCTGAGGAGGACACTCAAAGCCAAAAGAAGTGGAGATTTTACCCCTCCAAGGTTCGTCCTCAAAGGAGCCCTAGTAGGAGCTCAACTGAGAGGGCCAAAACCTCAAACAGAATAAGTCATAGAGAGAAGACACCTCAGAGGGGTAAAGGCTCTACTTCCAAGAGGATTCAGGTGACTCAAGAGCTGTCTGCACCTCAAACTAAACCTCAAGAGGCTCTATTAAAAGTGGAGCACCTGAAGAAGAAGTTGAAGGAAGAAAAGAAGGCAAGGCTTTCCTCTATCGCTGACTCTCAGATCAAAAACTTCTAACCATGAGCACTCTCAAAAGGATAGATCGGTTGGTGAGAAAAGGAGCCAAAATTATAAGCCAGACCTGCAAAACAGCATTCTCCATAGGCTTCGAGAGGTGCAAGATAATGGCTAGGGTGCACCTTCCTGCTGACAGTGCCAAGCTTCTGCAAGCCAACTTTTCGGATGAAAACTTGAAGGCCGTGATAGAAGATAGCATAGGGAGATTTGCAAAAGTATCCCAGTGCCTTATTGAGATGAATAAAATCGATGTGGCTACCTAGACAGAAGGGACTGTTGGCACTAAGGAAGAATGCTCTAAAGCAAGTTGCCTTGGTAGTGCTCCAAGGCAATGATGTATCTTTCTTCTTTTTGTAATTCAAGCTTTGTAATCAAATTTTCATGCAAATGAATAAATTTATTTCTATCATTAGTGTTTGCTATGTTTGAATGGGCGAATGTGAATCATATTTCAAGCTGCATTGACTGAATTCCGAACTATGCTAGTTAAGCCTTTAATTGTGATCCAAATCATAAGGCATGATCTAAGCTATAATCTGAGTTACAATCAAAGCTATATAAATTATCCAGGAAGTACTCATCACCTATCATATACATTTGAAAAGGATTGAAATTCGAATCGCTTCCATGTGGCAGGTACCATCGTAAGTCCTTGCACATCTCTTTGAAAATGGTGTAGGGATGATTTGCTTACCATTAGCATTAACTACCATATCGACAGCAGGAGCTATATCCAATCAGTGGTTGCCATGCATCAAGCATCCGTTCAAACCTCATCGGTTCACGCCTCCAGTAATCAATGCTTTGAGAAGAAGTATCGTTGGGAGATTTTTTGAACTTGGCTTTAAACCCCAGACGAGACTGGATGCAAGCTTTTAGAGTTTCCAATCATCCTTGTCTTCTTTTGCCACAGGTTCTCCTTCTTCTCCATCCTTCATTTCTAGAGTTTCTTCTTACGAGGGGAATGGGTTCTTTTAGAGACTCCGATTTTGCCCCATTGGAATTCCAATCCGATCTAATGGAGATGGATGTGGTACTGCTCCATGAGCAGTTTCAAATCCCTCTAGAGTTCTAACTAAAAATTTTGGGCTGAACAATCGAGTTTGCTAACCTCCCCTTGGCCGAATGAGCCTTTATGATGAATGCTTCTGGGCTAGGCTGAGACTTCGCCTTCATCCTTTCTTTGTAGCTCTTTTTAATTTCTTGAGATGTCGCCATGTTCGGTAGTTTCGAATTTATGGCAACATATCTGCGGTTTTACCACAGCATGTGTATTAGTTGGGATTGATCCCAATATCATACTTTTTATTTCATCTTTACCTTCAAGAGATATCCTGGATCACACGGATGATGGTATGTGACACCCTAAAAGAAGAAAAATGTTCGTCTGTTGATCCAGGATGCTCCTTCCATTGTCCACAACTAAAAAGAGCATTTTCTGTTCATCTCTCAGACGTCAGGCAAAGATTGGGGGTTCATCAACTGAGGTGAACCCTGAGAAGCCGTGCTAAAGGAAACCTCATCAGATCAATATCTGAGCTAGAGCAGGAAACCTTGTGCAGCTTTGAGGTCCCAGCGCTGAAGGAGCTTTCTATCAGAGCAGACATTGTTTAATGTTGGCATCAGTCAAGCCGATCCCCAGGGTGTGCACAGGTCGTCTGCCTTAGAGCCATATGTTCTTCGATTCATACATTGCTATGCTAAGCACTTGATTGCTTTGGTTACAGAAATAGATATAATTCATTGAAGAAGTTGGAGTAGAAAGCCCATTGAAAAAGGGTAGCAGAGCCTATGGGTGGTCGGAGCACCCACATCAGGATTAGAAGGCCCCCCACGCCGCCAACTTCTAGGTCAGAAGGATCCAAATTTCTCTGAGCCACCGACTTCAGAGTTATAAGGATTCGATCTAGCTTGACTTCTTCAGCTTCTGATGGGGATCAGAGAAGCCAAACAAATTGAGCCGCCGAAGAAGTAATTCTGAGCCTGTCGACCCATCAAGTCATCGATTTTCTTCAGAAGACGAGCCAGTCGAGATAGCTAGGACTTCTGAGACCGCACCGACTGGTCTGAAGCTTGAGACTTCAGCCTTGAAAGATTACAAGCTGGCGCACAAATTGTTTATTGAGATGCTCCTTTCGGTTGATGCAAATGAGCTACTGGCTGAATCGCGTGGGGTGGTAAGGAAAGAGCTGTAGAGTGCTTCATCCGGATAAGCTGAAGCTCCTACAGTATTTTATTTATTCTCAACATACACTTGTTACATTACTAATAAAATAATTTTCAACAACTCACCCATTATCTAAATGGATACATGAAGCATTCCCATGAGCTTTCGGTGGAGGCGAGAAAGCACAAGGCTGACATCAAAATGCTCAAGGTAATAAAGGACAAGCCCGAGAAGGAGGTTGGAGAAGCCTCCATGAGGGCCGATGCAACTGTAAGGAGAGCTAAAGATGTCGAAGCAGCCCTGAAGGGAGCTATAGAGGTAAACTCCCAACTGCTAGGCATCCAAAAAGCATAGGCAACGAGAATAAAAGAGCTTAATGTTAAAAATTATGTCTCAAAGTCAATCGTCAGTCTGTTGATGCTTGTACTAATTGATGTAATTGTATATAAATTAATTATTAATAAATATATATTTGATAATTTTTTCATAAGCTTGTACATCTTCTATATCGAACTTCTGTGTTATGATGAAAGTTCTTAGAACTATTTTAAATCGATAAAGAAGGATTTATCATTTAGTCCTTAAATGTATTCACGACCAAATGATATGCTATTACTAGGACGATAGATATATCAAGTGTAGGTCGTTGTGTGCCATATAAGTTGGTTGTCCTCTTAACCAAGGAGTGTAGAGATGCTGGTATGGCATGCAGGTGAAATATAGAAGTATATTTCATTGAACGTGACCAACTCCAGAGTACTCTACTGTCAAGAGTTACTCCAAAAGGATATAGGTATAAGTGTCCCTCCGATTTGAGATCACCACGGTGACTTGTAAGTAATTCACTATACTTTGATACCAGACAACCTAAATTTCTAATTTAGGATCGAAAGATTTTTGGGTACAATCAAGTACTTATGAAGTCGACGTGAGTCAAGATGGAATTGACCACTCCAAGGGATTAGAGAGAATGCTTTGTGTTTCAATTTAGTAAGACCTTGGCCAGGACAGTCCTTATGAGGAGTCACAGGATTTATTAGGTTGAAACACATAATAGATGTACTGTTAGGAGTTGATAATTTAACTTTAAGTCATCCTTGCATCAAGGGTCAAAGGGATGAATTACATGGTAATCATATGTCAGTAAGTTCTGAGTATTGCTTTGCATACATTCAGCCTATCCAGATGTTGGGTACTATTGCTAGATTGTTACTTCGATTGATACAGAAATCTATTCCTATGCTATTAGCTTAGATTCAAGCTTATGGAGTCACACACATTAGAAGTTTCTCTCCGATCAATTGGCAGATCGATGATTATGAATCATTCCAGGGTAAAATTGTCAATACGATTGATGGTTAACCCTATGCAATAGTTGCAATAACATTATTCACTAAGTATTAGTAAAATAAAGAAGGATTAGTCAGTGATTGGATCACTGATTAATTTAATTTGATTGAGTATTAAAGTCTGGATCAAATCTAATTGAATTGGATTCAATTAGATCAAACCCGATTAGGTTATGAGATGGCCTAATCACTAAGGAAGAATTAATCCTGATTTGATCAGAATTATGGCTCAGTTAATTCTCTAATTTGATCAGGATTAATTAAGACCATAGGAACCCAATTAGAATAGGTTCATTATGATTTATTGGGTTTAATTGAACTAGGTTTGGATGAAACCTAATTAGGAACTTAATTGGCTAAACCCTAGAGTCCAATATGATTGGACTTCCTCCCTCGCGCGACTCTCTTTTCTCCATTCCTTCTTTCATCGCATAAATTGGTTTGTACATTGAATAATCTACACCAAAGCCCTCCAATTGTCACCCATTAGTGATATGATTAAGTTTATTTTATTTGACGTTTAAATTTGATTCAAACTCAAAGTCCTTATCCCTATCAAACTCCCACCTGCCAGCCCCTTGTGAAGGGCGTCTAATCTATGCGACAAAATGAAGTGATCCTAATTTATTTCTCATGCTAAAAATCTTGTTCGGCCTCCTCTTTCATCTAGATATGGATGGGTTAAATGGCATTTGATTTGAAATTCAAAGGGAGTTTGAATTCGAATCAAACAAGTCCTTATCTCATCCCTATTCCTTTGTATGGCAACCATAAATGCTTGTGATTTTGTGCGCCACCTAATCTCATATTTTCACCATGAGACACCTGAGAAAGAGAGGGGCTGAACATCCTTTTGGGGTGTGAGGTTTGGGGTGGGCTTCTATCTTCTTGGCATATGCAAAGGAGGAGATCTATCTCCTCTCAATTGAGAGATCTAGAATCATTCTAGGGTTTCTAGGTGAGGAAAAATAAAAAAAAGAGAGTCTTTATCTAATTTTTCTCCACCATCCAGTAACCTCTACTGACCCATCTTTGATATCGAAAGGGTTCGAGTTGATCAAAGAAGAAGATCAAATTAGTTCTACCATCAGAAGCCATCTACGTGAGCTGGCACTCCCGTGGAAGGCTGATCAATTCGAGAGCTTTGTGTGGATGATCCGTAGAGATCAAACATCTTGTGCAGCTATGAGCGACTAGTAGAGCCTCTGATCCGTGAGTCTCGATTGCGGTGTTCATCTACCCGCGGTCAGGTATAAGGTTCGGAATCCTTGTAGCTGTAGATATGATTTACAGCATGTGCAGATCTTTACATATGCATACGAATTTTTTGTTAGATTTTGTTCATGCTATATGTATCATGTTATAGATCTTAGAGTAGGTGATTTAAATATGATCTAAAATATGTATTTAGATTAAATTATTTAATCTTCTTTCATCTGCTGCAAAAAATTTTTGAAATGCATGCTTGATTCATCTATTGCAAACCTTCATTGGTATCAAAGCATAGGCTCATTATAACATGATACATATGCATTGTAAAATTTGATTTTAAATGGAAACATATGATGTTTATTTTTATGTTTATTATCTGATTTTGATATGATCAAAATATAATAATCAAATCTAAAGTAATTTAGATTAGATCTAAATTAATTAGATTAGATGATCTGAGTAGTGTAGTAGTCGGATTGGATAGATTGTATGGTCGTCTGATCATAGGAGAAAGCAGGGTTTCATGGCCCTCTCCTCCCATTCAATGGGGTTCTCCTATGGCAAGTAGAGGTGCCCTTTTACCCATGAAGATGAACAATGAAAAGATGTCACATCTAATTTTATGATTAAAATGTTTTAATCATTGATGTGCAAAATAATTTTAAAAAATTGAGCAATCTGTTGCTGTTCTGTCGAACTGAGCCGACTCAGTCTTATTTGAGTCGACTCAATTCAAAAGTTAGTTGACCCAATCCTTATTTGGGTTGACCCAGTCTCCTGGTGAGTCGGCTTAGTGTCTTACTGAGTCGACTCAGTTTCTATATCAAAAACTCTAATTTTCGTATCACCATAATGAGCCGACTAAATTTCAAAACTTGGTCGACCCATTTTGGTGAGTCAGCTCAGTCAGAGATGCGCTGACTCAGTCATTCAGAATTATTATTTTATGCATAATTTATTGTAAAAATATTTTATAAAATTTGAAACTGTTTTCAAATTTTGAATCCTAACCCATTTCAACCCCAATTAAATTAAGAATTAAGTTGAACCTATTAGATCTGAATTTATGAATTAAAGATCTAATGTCATTCGCATAAAATATGGAGATGGATTTATGAGCTAGATGAATCAGATCCTCCTAATTGGGCTAGACCCTAAGGTTAGAATCAAAGATTAATAAATAGAGAAATTGATTAAGTCTAACCAAAATTGAATTAGATTAAATCAGAATTTTTTAGAACCAATACAATAGTTCAGTTGATCGAGTCCATATCTTTGATTAGACCCAAATAGATTTTGATCACTAGCTCAGCGATCGAACCCAAATCTATAAGCTGATCGAGTTGAAACTGATTAACCAGTTGATGTCTAAGGTAAGTTTGACAATCTTGATCAGTGGTCATTAATTGGGAGCTACTCGCATAGATTGAGTCTATGATGAGTTAATGGCATATTCCTTCCATCGATCTCACTTATCTGGCTAACATGGTGAATCATGTTTTGATCAGATTACTTAATGATTAGGGTTGACCCATGCTTACTAAGAAATCAGTTCGACTGATTTAGATGCCCCTAGTTCGACTTATCTTTATCCTCATCATGACTTGGTGAAGTCAGTGGGAAAATTGATGACTTGTCATTTGGCCCAGCTAGTTTCTGGTTCATCTTGATCTAACTTGGTAAAGTCAGTAGGAGAATTATGATTAGTTGGTCTAGATTTTTAATTCTATTAATTATGTTAATCAAATACTCTAAATTATTAGGTCCATAAAATGAGCTAATTATGGGGATAACTAGATCAGAGCCTCCCATTAAGGTGAATGATAATGGATCCATTATTTTTTATTAACATTTGCAGGCACCAAACATCTGGTGTTTCTCTGAATGA
>KE507040.1:63455-75925 GCA_000441515.1 Elaeis oleifera
CTGCCGAATTCTCATATAACCGGATCCCCCCACGCAGACAGCCTTCACATGAATTCTACATCAACCAACTCCAGTCAGGCTTCACCAACGAAAGATCCACGTCCGAACTTCTACGACGAAATGACTTCAGCCTGCGGTGCCGACACCTAAGGCGCCCATCGACAGCGGGTTCGTCGATAATCTCGGAAACATCCAAGCTCCTATCAAATAGAGAGCTGCTTCGCTCCTCCAGACATTCCTACCGAACTTCAGCCGACAGGCTCGAACGCTGACAGGCTACAATAAACGCCGCAGCACTACTCTATTTTCTGTAACAGACCCCACGCGGCTCTATCATGCTCTGGCAAGTCACGACAACGGACATCATTTCACTCTCCGCAACCAGCCCACGTGGCAAGACATAACGATGTCCACGTCTCTACTCCACTACCCTCCGTAACAAACTCCTGAACGGCCCACTACCAGGCGGTTATAGGTGTCCCTATCAAGTCTGTTGCACCCTCTGCCTATAAATAAGGCCTCCAGATACGTTATTCTCTAAGCTCTCGTCTCTATCTCAAAACTCTGCTAAAATCTCTGTTCGAGCTCTCCATTCTTGTTGAGGCAGAGAACTGACTTGAGCGTCAGAGGGTCTTACCGGAGCAACCCCAACTCCGGTTTAGACTTCCTTTGCAGGTCCCGACGGCGACCGCGGCACCCTCGACTCCAGCATCTCCGACGTCGGTGGATTTTGTACCAACAGAAGCCAAGTTCCAATCCTGGCTTTAGGAGTTGTCTAGCTTGTTTTCAAATCAAATAGTGTCACTTTGAGTGAATTTCACTATTGTCCATCTTTCTTGATGAATATAATCTCTATTGGCCTTTTGGCCAAAGATGGTTATAGTTTATCAATAAAGAATGATTATTGTGATATCATTATGAATGATATTACAATAATGTGAGGATAATTAAGAAATGACATCTATATTTGTCATAGCTTGTGAGTGTAATGTACACTCCAAATAAATATCCTAAGTTAGATAATGTCATGGATGCCTACCTTTGACATTGTACGCTTGGTCACATTAACAAGAACAGGATAAACAGATTAGCATAAGAGGGTATCCTCAATATCAATGATTATGAATCATTGCTGACCATGAGTCTCATCTTCTTGAGAAGATGACTAAGTCACCTTTTATTGAAAAAATGAACGAGCCAATGATGTTCTAGATCTAATATATAGTGATGTATGTGGAACTATGAGCATTAGTGCTAGAAGAGGGTATAGCTATTTCATTACATTCATGGATGATCAATCTAGGTATGGGTATGTCTACTTGATGAAACATAAGTTCGAATCATTTGAAATATTCAAATAATTTTATAATAAAGTAGAAAAATAAACTGAAAAAGGTATTAAAATTTTTCGATCTGATCGAGGAGGTGAATATCTTTTTAGTGAATTTCTGACTTATCTAAGAGAGAATGGGACTCACAATAGACCCCTCCAGGGACACCACAACATAATGGTATCTCGAAAAAGAAGAATCGAATCCTGTTGGATATGGTTCGGTGTATGATGGGATTTACAAGTCTGTCGATCTTTTTTTGAAAAAATACACTTGAGACAGCTTATTTTGTGCTCAATAATGTTCAAAGCAAGTCAATTAGTAAAACACCATATAAGATATGGTCAAGATGTAAGCCGAACCTTGCTTACTTTAAGGTCTTGGGATATCTAACTTATGTCAAATGATTACCAACTGATAAGCTCGGACCTGATCCGATAAGTGTTATTTTATAGGATACCCCAAGAAAATGAGGAGATATTACTTTTATCTCTCTGCTAAACAAAAGGTATTTGTCCATAATAAGGCACACTTTTTGAAAAAGAGTTCCTTAGTGAAGGAACAATTGCTTTTAAAGTCGAGTTTGATGAAGTTCGATAGGTAGAAGAACCGACATCAATAACTGAATTTGAACAAGATTTGATTAGATCAAACTTGGAGCCCAATATAGAACCACCCTTAAGATGATTTGATAGAGTACCGTGTCAGTCGGATAGATACTTAGATTTCTTGATCCGAGATAGGAATCTGTTGAGCTCGATAAGAACAACGAAGATCCAGTCACCTACATAGATGCGATGCAGAGATCCGACTCTAAGAAATGACTTGAATTTATAAAGTCCGAAATTGGAGTCCATGAAGGTCAACGATGTGTGGACATTAGTTGATCCACCTGAAGGGGTAAAACCCAGAGAGTGTAAGTGGATCTTCAAAAGGAAAAGGGGTGCAGACAGGAAGGTGGAGACCTATAAAGCTCATCTGGTTGTCAAGAGATATTGTCAGCATTATGGTATTGACTATGATGAGATATTTTCTTCTGTGGCAATACTCAAGTCTATTCAGATCATGCTTGCAACAGCAGCATACCTAGACATAAAGTCTGGCAAATAGATGTGAAGATAGCTTTCTTAAATGGAGAGCTAAACGAAAAGTATATATGATGCAACCTGAAGGATTCACATCCACAGACAAGTCCAAGGTGTGCAAGCTTCAAAGATCCATTTATGTATTGAAGCAGGCATCTCGAAGTTGGAACATACATTTTGATAAGGTGATCAGAACGTATGGTTCGTTAAAAATAGAGAGAAACCCTGAACATACAAGTAGGCTAATGATTCAGTGATTGTATTTCTTATTTTGTATATAGATGATATTCTCTTAATCGAGAATGATGTCCCTGCATTACAGAGAATAAAAGTGTGGCTGACGTCATAATTCTCCATGAAAGATCTGGCCTATATCTTAGGGATGAAGATCTATAGGAATAGATCTAAGAGGCTGCTCGGGCTCTTCCAGTCTACGTACATAGATACCATGCTAAAACAGTTCAGCATGGAGAATTTCAAGAAAGGCTATCTTCCGAAAGGCCATGCAATTTTTCTCTCGAAGAAGGATTGTCTGATAATCCCTCAAGAGAGAGCGTATGAGTAGAATTTCATATGCCTTGATAGTAGGTTCTATAATGTACGCCATCACATGTACGAGATCAGATGTGGTATACTCACTAGGAGTAGTGAGTAGATATACTAATCAGATCTGAGTGGAAACCATTGGAAAGTTACAAAAATCATCCTTAAGTATTTGAGAAATACTAAGGATCAATGGCTCGTTTATGGAAAATCTGACTTGAAACTCGTGGGATACACTGATTCTAGTTTTCAGTCAGATCATAACGATAGCAAGAATGTGTTGGGATACATCTTTATCCAAAATGATGGAACAGTCTGCTAGAAAAGTTTCAAGTAGCACACAGTGGTTGACTCAGTATGTGAGACGAAGTATATTGCGGCATCTGATGCTGCAAAAGAAGCTGTATGGCTGAAAAAGTTCATCATCGATCTTGGAATGGCACCTCCATTGATGGTCCAGTTCTGTTTTACTGTGACAGTAATGGAGCCATAGCTCAGGCAAAGGAGCCAAAGGCACATCAGCGGATGAAATATATACTGCATCGCTACCACCTTATCCGAGAGATCATGGATCGAGATGACTTCGAGCTTCAAAAGATTGATAGAAAGAGAACTTGACCGACCATTCACTAAAATCCTTATGGTCAAGGAGTTCGAAGATCATAATTAAGATGGATATATGATACTGTACTGATTAGTTTAGTACAAGTAAGAGTTGTTGAAAATTGTATCCTAAAATCAATCATCAGTCTGTTGACAATTATGCTAATTGATGTAATTATATATGAATTAATTATTAATAAATATTTATTTAGTAATTTCATCATAAGCTTGTATATCTTTATATCGAACTTCTATATTATGATAAAAATCTTTAGGACTATTTTAAATTGATAAAGGAGGATTTATCATTTTGTCCTTAAATGAGTGTATGATCAAATGATATGCTATTACTAGGACGATAGATATATCAAGTATAGATCGTTGTGTGCCATATAAATTGATTGTTCTCTTAATCAAGGAGCGTGGAGATACTGGTATGGCATGCAGGTGAAATGTAGAACTATATTTCACTGAACGTGACCAACTCCGAAGTACTTTACTGTCAAGAGTTACTCCGAAGGGATATGGATATAAGTGTTCCTCTGATCTGAGATCACCATGGTATCTTGCAAGCAACTCACTGTGCTTTGGTGCCAGACAACCTAATTTTAATTAGAATCGAAAGATTTTTGGGTATAGTCAAGTACTTATAAAGTCGGTATATGAGTCAAGATGGAATTGACCACTCCAAGGGATTGGACAGAATCCTTCATGTTTCAATTTAGTAAGACCTTGGCTAGGGTAATCCTTGTGAGAAGTCATAAAATTTATTAAGTTGAAACATATAATGAATGTACTGTTAGGAGTTGATAGTTCAAACTCTAAGTCATCCTTGCATCAAAGGTCAAAGGGATGAATTATATAGTGACCATGTTCTAGTAGGTTCTGAGTGTTGCTTTACATATATTCGGCCAATCCAGACGTTGAGTACAATTGTTAGATAGTTACTTTAATTGGTACAAAATCTATTTCTATGTTATCGACTTAGGTTTGAACCTATGGGTCATAAATATTAGAAGTTTCTCTCCGATCAATTGGCAGATCGATGATTAAGAATCGTCCAAGAATAAAATCATCAATATGATTGATGGTTAATCCTGTGCAACAGTTGCAATAATATTATTCGCTAAGTGTTAATGAAATACATGAGGATTAGTCAGTGATTGGATCACTGATTAACTTAATTTGATTGAGTATTAAAGTCTAGATCAAGTCTAATTGAATTGGATTCAATTAGATCAAATCTGATTAGGTTATGAGATGACCTAATTGCTAAGGAAGAATTAATCCTGATTTGATCAAGATTATGACTTAATTAATTCTCTAATTTGATCGAGATTAATTGAGGCTATAGAAACCTAATTAGATTAGATTCATCATGATTTATTGGGTTTAATTGAATTGGGTTTGGATGAAACCTAGTTAGGAACTTAATTGGCTAAACCCTAAAGTCCAATATGATTGGACTTCCTCCCTTGTGCCACTCTCTTTTCTCCACGCCTTCTTTCATCGCACAAATTGGTTTGTGCGCTGAATAATCCACACCAAAGCCCTCCTATTGTCATCCATTAGTGATAGGATTAAGTTTGTTTATTTGACATTTGAATTTGATTCAAACTCAAAGTCCTTATCCCTATCAAACTCCCATCTACCAGCCCCTTGTGAAGGGCATCTAATATGTACGACAAAGAAAGTGATCCTGATTTATTTCCCATGCCAAAAAGCTTGTTCGGCCTCCTCTTTCATCTGGATATGGATGGGTTAAGTGGCACTTGATTTGAAATTCAAAGAGAGTTTGAATTCGAATCAAACAATTCTTATCTCATCCCTATTCCTTTTGTGCGGCAACCATAAAATGCTTATGATTTTGTGTGCCACCTAATCTCTGATTTTCACCATAAGATATCTGAGAAAGAGAGGGGCCGAACATCCTTTTGGGGTGTGAGATTTCGGGTGGGCTTCTATCTTCTTGGCATGTGCAAAGGAGGAGATCTTTCTCTTCTCGGGTAAGAGATCTAGAATCATTCTAGAGTTTCTGGATAAGAAAAACAAAAAAGAGAGTCTTCATCTGATTTTCCTTCACCATCTAGCAACCTTTGCTGATCCATCTTCAATATCGAAGGGGTTTGAATTGATCGAAGAAGAAGATCAAATCAGATCTGCCATTAGAAGCCATCTACACAAGCTAGCACTCCCACAGAAGGCTGATCGATTAGAGGGCTTCATGTGAATGATCCATAGAGGCCGGACACCTTGTGCGGCTATGAGCGACCAGCAGAGTCTTTGATCAGTGAGTCTCAATTGTGGTGTTCATCTACCTATGCTTAGGTATAGAGTTCGGAATCCTAGTAGCTGTAGATATGATTTACAGCAAGTATAGTTTTTACATATACATGCAGATTTTATGTTCAGATTTTATTCATGCTATATGTATCATATTATAGATCCTAGAGTAGGTGATTTAGATCTAATCTAAAGTATGCATTTAAATTAAATTATTTAATCTTCTTTCATTCATTGCAAAAAATTTTTAAAATGCATGCTTGATTCGCCCGCTACAAACCTTCACTTAAGGCCCTGCTGGAGAAGAATAAAGCTACGATCGAGGTGGTAGAGAAGAAGATAGCAGAGGTGGAGAGCGGTGTCAAGGCACGGATCAAGGCCGCCACCTCAAAGGCCATCGAGGACTTTCAAGCATCAGAAAAATATCACAATGAGAAAGTTGAGTTTGCCACTGATGCTTACATTGGTGGGAAGTAGCTATCTAAAATAGAGTTGCCGCCCAATAACCAGAATTAGATTTGGACTTTTTGGATGAAGTTTGGGAGCCCATAATAGTCGATGCACCTAGAACAAATGCTCCTGTGCCAAATGCTGCCCTTTAGGCTTTTTTATTTCTTTTCCTTTTGTATCTGGACCTTTCATGGTCATTGTAAAAGGTTCGAAACAATGAATTAAGTTTGTATTCTTCATACTATCTGCATTTTCTTTATTTTGATGAGTTATACATGTGCATTTTTATTCAGCACGAAAGGACTAGTTTCGATCCAAAGAACTAAAATTATCCTAACTAAAAGGATATCTAATCCAATCTCGACCTTAAGAATTTAGATGAATCCATTCTGACTTAAGGGACTTCGAGCTTCACTACGAACTTAGTTCTGATCCTAGGAGATTAAGTAGAACTATTCCAAGTGAAGAAACTTCAATGAAAATGGTTTCGATCAAAGAAACTTTAGTAAAGATAGTTAACTTTAGTAAGAGATAGTTTGAACAAAGAACCTCAGCAAGGTCGGTTCTGATCAAAGAATTTTGGTTCTGATCAAAGAACTTTAGTAAGGTTAGTTCCTATCAAAGAAACTTTGACAAGAATAGTTCTGACCAAAGAAACTTTGGTAAGGTCAGTTTCGATCAAAAGAACTTCAACAAGGATGGTTCTGATCAAAGAAATCTCGATAAGATTAGTTTCGATCAAAGAAACTTTAGCAATAATAGTTTCGATCAAAAGAACTTGAGTAAGGTTAGTTTCGATCAAAGAAACTTCAGCAAGGATGGTTTCGATCAAAAAAATCCTGTAAGATCAGTTTCAATCAAAGAAACTTCAATAAGAATAGTTCTGATCAAAAAATTTAATAAGGTTAGTTCGATCAAAGAAACTTCAGCAAGGATGGTTCCAATCAAAGGAATTTCTGTAAGATCAGTTTCGATCAAAGAAACTTCAGTAAGAATAGTTCGATCAAAAAAACTTTAGTAAGAGGTCAGTTTCAATCAAAAAAATTTCAATAAGAATAATTTGGATAAAAGAACTTTAGTAAGGATAGCTCCGATCAAAAACATTTTCACAAAATAATTTCGATCAAAAAACTTTAGTAGAGTTCGTCAGACAGGAGCTTCAGCCTTTCAAACCACTTTTATGTTCAAAATGAGTTGATAAATCTAAAATTCATATATATTGTAATATGATATTATAGAATCACTGATAGTATATACACAGATTGATCAAATTTATGGCCTGGAGAGTGGGGTCTCATCAAGTTGCTTCAGTCGATGGATCCCAGGGCGTACCACTTCATCCATCTGATAGGGACCTTCCTAGCTGGATGATAGCTTCCTTGCTTAGTGGTTGTAAAACTTCAGTTCATCATAATACTAAATCACCAGCTCAAAATTCTTTGGCATTGACCCGGGCGTTATAATACTTAGCCACCCTCTGATGGTAGGCGGCCATTCTCACAGCGACATGCTCTCTACTTTCTTCGATAAAGTCGAAGTTGGCTTGGAGCCACATCGAATTGGTGTCTTCATTGTACTCCTCAACTCTAAGAGAAGGGAGCCCAACCTCCATGGGAATGACCACTTCAATCCCAAAAAATATGAGGTTGAAAGGAGTCTCACCAATTGGGATCCTTTAAGTAGTCCGGTAAACCCATAACACATGATGAAGCTCATCTATCCACAACCCCCCTATCCAATCTAACCTGACCTTTAAGCACTATAGAAGAGTTTTATTGGTCACCTCCATCTCTCCATTGGCCTATGGGTGGCCTACTGATGTGAAGTGATGCTCTATTCCATGGTCTTCACAGAATTCGTAGAGTCGAGCACCACTTAATTGTCTATCATTGTCTGTGATCAGCATTTTTGGGAGACCATACTGACAGATAATGGATTTTCAAATAAAATCTTTCACTCTTGTCTCGATTATACGGGCTAAAGGCTTGGCTTCCACCCACTTTATGAAGTAATAATAGCCACCAGAAGAAACTTGCACTGACCTAATGTTTGAGGAAAGGATCAAGAATATCTATTTGTTAGGATTTGTTGTCTCAAGATTCAGTGCACACTGAGCCCATAGTGAGGTCTGCGATAATGAACGAAATCCAACGAGCTCAAGATCATTCCAAACAGAGTCTAGATGGAGAAGTTACTCATGAAAAAATTCTGGAGGAGATGGCACGGCCCACGAGATGGTGGAGGCAAGTGGCGGGCCAATGGAGGTCATGGCGGCATGAGCGCGCGTGGCGACACGTGGCCCAGGCCTAGGCGAGTGTGTGCAGTGCGGCCCGCATGATTTTCTCATGCAGTCCATGTGCAGTGCATGGATCAATAGTCCATGGGGACCCGCATGGATTGGGTGGGTGTTCCCCTGAGTTTCGTGTGGCCCATGATGGATCGACGGGCATTTTGAGCTGGTTTCTCATGGTTCATGATGGATATTTCGTCCGATGCATGATTAAACGTCTGCAAGGCTTGCGGTCAAGATCCAACGATCGTGAGCCATTCCAAATGATCAGAGGTCATGATAGGGTGCGATCCAATGGTCAGTTTTCAATCTGAGATGCGATCAGATGGCTAAGAAGCTACAGGAGTTCGATTCAGAGTCTGATTTCGATCTCAGTTGGGTTTTAGGTCTTTAAAAGATCCTGTGGCAAAACAGAGAGCAAATCTATAGCAATGGTGTGTTCGATCGAGGATCCAGAGTAGGAGTAGATCAAAAGGAGCCAACAGAAAGTAGAGGCAGGGTGCTTTAGGCAGACTATCAGGCAGAGGACAGCGATCGCTTCAGGAGTTCAGGGGGTCTTCCTAGAGAGAGTTTTTGTGAGAGAGAGCTTCTTGTGAGAGAGAGATTGGGTGTACGAGGGTTGAGAGTGTGATCTTCTTTGTAATTTTTTTTTCATAGTGAAGTTTGTATGCTCCGTAGAGGCGAGCCTTTTGGATGATCCACGTGTTTGATTGTGCTTCTATTTTATTTCTTCTTTCTTCTTACTGTGACGTATGGTATCGAAAAGATCTTGTGGTGGTGTCCTGACCAGACACCCCAACAAGCGATATCAAAGTAGGTGATATTCCAACATATTCTCTGTTGAGCAAATGGCCAAGGGGCACTAATGGGAGTTAGAAGTGCCACCGGTTGATGTTGAATATTGGAATTTCTCTGGCACTGATCATACTTCTTGATGAAGTTGTCTACATCTTGTTGCATAGTAGGCCAGAAGTAGTCCTGCCGAAAAATCTTGTAAGATAGGGATCTACCCCCCAAGTGACTTCCATAGATCCCTTCATGAACCTTTCGTAGTGTATAATTAGCCTTAGATGGGTGCAAATACTTCAGAAGATGCAAACAGAATGACCGCCTGTATAGCTTGTCATCATATAGAACATAGCGAGTGGCCTCCTTCTTTATCTTTTGAGCCTCCTTGCGATCAGGTGGTAACTCACCTAACCTTAGATACTTGAGTAGAGGATCAATCCAGCTAGATTCTTTATCAACCTACTGGACAATGAAGGGCTCTTCGAGGCTCGAGGCTTTTAATATCTCAAAGTAGGTCTCCTTTTCCATGTCAGTGGGTAATGAGGCCGCTAATTTTGATAGTGCATTTACCCTGACATTTTTCACTCTAGGGACCTGTTGAACATCAAAGCTCAAAAAGGATGAGGTTAAATCCTTTACCTTTTGAAGATATCCCTTCATATGTTTCTCTTGGACCTCGTATCCACCCTTGATTTGTCCAACTACTAATTGGGAGTCACTGAAAACCTTCAGGTATTGAGCCCCAACCTCTCTTGCAACTTTTACTCTAGCAATCAGAGCTTCATACTCTGCTTCATTGTTAGTGGTCGAAAAATTGAAATACAGAGCGTACCTCACCACATCACTTTTAAGTCCATTTAAGATAAGCCCAACCCTTGACCCTACTGAATTTAATGAGCCATCAACATGCAAGGTCCATAGCTCCATAGGGTCAGGTCCCACATTTACTTCTTCACTTGAGCTCCTATGTTGATATGACCCATTAGCTCCAAATGGATGTTCACTAGAAAGGAGGCACCTTCAGAACAAGGTGGAGTCAGATTTAAAGTAAAGCTGGTAGCAAAGGGATACTCACAGAGGAAGGGATAGACTACACGAAAGTTTTCTCTCATGTGGTGCGACATACTTCAATTCGGATGTTGTTGTCACTGATGGCAGAGCAAAATATGAAATTAGAGCAGATGGATATGAAGACAGCATTCCTACATGAAAGCTTGAAAAGAAGATCTACATGAGACAGCCTGATGGTTTCATGGAGATGGGACAGGAGGAGAAGGTGTGTCTACTCAAGAGGTCACTGTATGGTTTGAACAGTCATCTCGTCAGTGATATCACAGGTTTGACACCTTTGTATTGAGCCTTGGTTTCATCAGATGTGAACACAACTATTGTGTCTATGTAAAGGATGTGGATAAGGATGATGCTCTCTATTTACTATTGTATGTGGATGATATGCTCATAACCAGCAGAAGTGTGAAAGCTATTAAAGGACTAAAGAAGTATTGTCAAAGAATTTGAGATGAAGGATCTGGGTCCAGCAAAGAAATCCTTGGAATGGAGATTTGTAGGGATAGGAGCAAAGATTTACTCCATTTATCACAAGGAGGCTATATCTAGAAGGTACTAAAGAGGTTTGGGATGGAGAAAGCCAAACCAGTGGATACACCATTACCAAGCCATATTTCTCTCTCTAAGCATCAAAGCCCCAGACAGAAGAAGAGCGGTGTGCTGTACACTAGATATAGCACACGCAGTGAGCTCAATGAGCAGGTATATGGCTAACCCTGGAAAGGAGTACTGGAAGGCATTGAAGTGGATATTGAGATATCTGTAGGGAACTAGGGATCATGGTTTGGTATTTGGTGGGCAACAAAGAGGATTTGAGGAGAACTCCAAGGAGTCTTATAGAGGTTTGGATCCTCTAGAAGGACTTGTAGATGCAAATTATGCAGGTGATCTTGATATAAGGAGGTCTACTACAGGTTATCTCTTCTACATGTTTGGTGGGCCAATTTCTTAGAGATCCATCCTTCAATCTATTACAGCCTTGTCTACCATTGAGGCTGAGTATATAAGTATCATAGAGGCTGCAAAGGAGGCTCTTTGGTTGAGGAGGCTTGTTGCTAAGATGGGGTGGAGCAAAGCACGATTGTACTGCATAGTGATAGTCAGAGTGTTCTGTAGCTGACATAGAATCCATTCTATTATATATGCACAAAACATATAGATGTGAGATACCATAGAATCAGAGCTGGTGGACGAAGATGAAGTGGAGCTGGCGCAGATCCATACAAAGAAGAACCATCAGATGCACTCACAAAGGTACTTCCTCGAGATAGTTTTCAGATGTGTGTGGCATGGATCAATTTGAAGGATAAAGTGGAGTTCACAAGGGCTTGAGAGCACCAAGATGGAGATTGTGAGCATAGGTTTGGCACTCTCAAGCCTTGAAACATATGAAAAGAGGCAAAGGGGTCAAGGGAGCCAGCCAATCAGTAGAAGGATCAACCAAAGGGATAGCTAGATCACAGCATTGGAAAGATCGTAGAAGATTCAGCATCTTAGTCGACTCACTCTAAGACTAGATTGACTAAGTTGAAGGGAGTCGATCTAGTCTCAGAGTGAATCAACTATGTCTCAGAGGAGGGACCGACAGAAATAGACGTCTTGAAAATTATGGATGGTGCGCAGGTTAGTCGACTCAATGCCAGTCTGAGTCAACTCAGTCCCAGTCTGAGTCAACTCAAGCATGTGTAGATAGTGAGATGGGATTTCTATTTGGATTGAGGATCGGATTTGATCCTAGGTGACTTAAAGCCTTGGTTGAGAGGTCTTAAGGGCTAATCTATAGTTTGGACTGGGATTAAATCCAAAGGATGAGTGCATGGCAAGTCATAGGTGTACATGGGCTTGGAGAGTGCATCACATTGGATTAGCTATTTGAGTGGTTTGTTGACTTTTGGGCTTGACCGTCTTGTATAGGTATGAAAGAAGAGTGCCCTATAAGCCAATCGTAAGTGTGTTGTGATGGGACTTTCTTTAAAATTTCTAACTCATGAACGACATTTATTATTTGAGGCATTGATTCATCATATT
>KE507040.1:82084-98191 GCA_000441515.1 Elaeis oleifera
TCTTGAAGCAAGGTGAAGAAGGAGCGCTGTCTTTGGTTCAATTTTTGTGTGGATCACCATTAGAGGGCGGACACTTGGATGCCTTGTGGAATTAGGATTAATGCTATAGATATTCTTCTTATCTTAATTTATATTTATTATGCTTTGATTATTATAGTCAAGAGTTTCTGGGCATTAGGGCTTCCGGTGCATTGGGTGTTTTGAATGAAAATTTTAAACACCTAATCCTTCCGCTGTGCCACCGAACCCAACAAGGTATATATACATATAACTAAGTCAAGGATTTGTAAGTGTATGCTCAATACTGAATTGAATAAAGCTTTTTCTCACAAGAATTCTCTCTTCCTCTCTTTCTCTCGAAGCTAGGGCATCATTGATTGCTCTTGATTTTTCTTGTTCTTGTTTTCGCATCTAGGTGTTCTTTCTTCGGTTGCTGGCTAATTATTAGGTTCCCACACATGGTTCAAAATCTTCAATAGGAACATCATTCCCAATCAAGAGTATATCATCCATATATAATACGAGAAAAGTGACAGCACTCCCACTGTCCTTTTTGAACATACATGGTTCCTCCTCGTTCTTGATGAAACTGAATAATTTGATGACATCATTAAAATGAGTGTTCTAACTCTGAGATGCATGCTTAAGTCCATAAATGAACCTTCGTAGTTTGCATACTTTGTGATCTCTATTATCGAAAGTGAAACCCCAAGGCTGCTCTATATAGATATCCTCCTTAAGATATCCATTCAGAAAAGTAGTTTTCACATCTATCTGCCATATCTCAAAATCATGATATGCTACAACAGCAAGCAATATTCAAATGGATTTAAGTATGGCCATCGATGAAAAGATATCCTGAAGTCAATGCCCTTGCATTGACTGTAACCTTTTGCTACGAGCCTTGCCTTAAAGCTCTCTATCTTACCATCCGATCCTATCTTTCTTTTATAGATCCATTTACACCCGATAAGTACAATAGCTTTTAGTGGATCCACTAAGATCCAGATCTGGTTTGAGTACATCGAGTTAATCTCAGACTTTATTATCTTTAACTATTTCTCAGATTCGATATCTATGTTAGATGTGTACCCTAAAAACCAATCTTAACTGATGCATATATTTCTCTAGGGCATATTTTTGTACTCGTCGGATAATTTTTATTATCAATCTTATTGTATGTATCCATAATTTATCTTAGAAATTAACAAAAATGATTATATATATTCTCAAAGTGTTGAGAATTTGAGACATACATTATTAGTGGTTAATTTCTAAATACTCCCAATCGTAGAATCATCACAGAGGATAGTGATCAATCCATTTAAAATCGATGCATAGATCACCTTCTTTTAGACAGATGGGTCTCAAGTCTATAGTGTGGAGATGATGGGGTGAGAGTGTAGATGGTTGTTAGAGAATAACTTATACTAAGCATAACCAACATAAGAAATCACTTGGATATCCATTCACTCGTCAGTGATTTTTTTGATGCTACAGTGGTGTGACTAGTCCTTTGATCTGCGGTGTGTTGGCTATTCATAGTGAGGCTACTTAGCTTGACTGCACGTTCTCTTGGTCCCTAGTCATTCAGATCTTTGCTGTATATGTTGGCTATTGTAGGCTCAGATTTGCTGTTTGGAGTAGGATACACCTAGATGGAATCTATCGATCTTGATAGAAAGGAGTAGTCCTATATGATTCGCAAGATTGAGTTCAGGAGGCTCTGACCAAAGTAAGTGTGAATACTGAAAAAAAAATTTCATAAGATTCACAGATAAACTCAAGTCGAGCCAATCTGGTATATGACTGATAATGGGGTTTGACGAGTTCTCCATAACCTCTATCTAGTCGGGACTCACGATAGAGATATTGTATCACACGATAACTGCATCAAGGAGTTCATTTTTGTATTCTACTGGGTTACCACTACATGCTGCTAGACATCACTGGTGGATCGTGAGAACTCATTATGATCATTTTCGGATCAACGATCCTTGTTGGGGTGAGTTAGAATTGTTCCAGCCCATCGAAAGGAGTTTCGATGATACTGTGATAGAGATCATGATATGTCTCACTACCAGACAGAATAGAATCTGACGGTTCACACATAAAAAGAGTATGATCTGATTAATGGCTTGGATCATATTCAAATTATTAATTGGATTGATAGTTTGAGTTTTGAAAACTGCTAATTTGTAAGTATTACAATTTTGGCAGCTGCTAATTGTTAGCACAAGGACTTAATTATATATGTTATGATTTAATTAAGATAATTAAATTATAAATTAAATCTTAATTAATTTAAATCAGTTTTAATTTAATTGATCTTGATTTAATTTAATGCTAATTAGGTTCAACTATCCAAATCAAATTTGGATTTCAATCCTAATTGGATCAGGTTTGACAGCCTTTCGAATTTGATTCGATTCGGACTCGATTTGAACTCGATTTGGACTCAATTTGAATCAGATTGACCCTGACTCTTAAAGTCCATTTCTTTAGGCTTATCTCTCCACTTTGCATAAAGAAATGAGATGGGGCAGTGATTTTTCATGCTGCTTTTCTCAAAGCGCATGTGAAGGTGGAAGGGGGCGCCTCTAGGACTCTCTCTCCCTTTTGACTCAACTTTCTTCATTTGAATTTGATTCAAATATGGAAGAAGATCAGATCCTTATCCAATATAGGTGTGGGAATGATTTTTGTATGACAAAAAATTAAGAAGAGAAGGAACCTGCATTTGCGTGCATTAAAGAAAAAGGGGCACCTCCTCTATGAGTCATCCTTCCTTATTTTGGTTTCTCTTTCTATTTGAATTTGATTCAAACTAAGAAAGGGATAATGTTTGAAAATGAAGGGCTTTGAACTTGATTTTTGTGCGATAAAAATCAAGGAAGAAGTGTGGCGTGCGCTAAGATGTAGAAAGATTTTTTCTTTCTTGCTGTGTGACTTCTTCTCAACACCTCATTTCCTTCTTTCTTCACCTCCATGCCCAAAAATCTGATGAGATTAGATCTAAGGGAGAGAGAAAAGAGAGAGAGGAAGAGAAGAAGAAAAATTCTTCTTCTCTTCCTGGTGGTTTGGTTTAGATCCCGTCAGATCTGCGCGAAAGAGTTCGCGTAGCTTTCATCTTCTTCGAGTTCTAGAGGAGGATTCAGATCCAAAGCTAAGGAGCGAGGTCTGTAAGGTGCTAGCACATCGGTGGTCTCCATGCTCCAATCAAACATCTCCATATAGATACCAGTAGAGGTCGGACACTTACACGGCTACATCTTCAACCCTGGACATCCGCAGGATCTGAAGGTATGGAGATTAGATCTCTGATTTTTCTTCTGATGTATTTTATTTTGATTTTAGATTTTAAATCAAGGTGACATGTTCGTATCAAGATCTAGCACGTAGTTTACAGATGAGATCTGGTGCCTTGTTAAATTAAAAAATTTAATTTAATTTACTTTCGCTACACATAAATAATTTATAAAATTTAACTACATGCATGAAACCATCATATTTTTAACAGTAGTATCAGAGTCAGGTTCTGATACGAACATGAAAACCCTCAGATCTGAAATTTGATTTACAAAAATCAGATCTGAAGATTAATTAGATACTTGACATCATTCTGAAATAAGATTGTCCTCGTATAATCTTGTTATGCTGAAAGGTTATCCTAGAATGATATAGTACATTAATTAATAGTAGATCTGAAATTTCTACATGTTGTAATGTAATTATAGAATTATTTTAGATTTAAAATTATTTTAGATCTAAAATAAATCATGAATAATTTAGATCTAAAATTAGTTTTAGATTCAAATACATTAATTAAAATTTAATTTGGATCTAGTATGATTGCTGAAATTATTTTATATATGCGATATGTACTTACACACATAGATTTAAATTATTGTTCGTATATCTAATATGTGAAAGATAATTAGATCTAATTTTAATTGATTACATATATGATATGTTAAATTAATCTCTTAGTAGCTTAGTAATCTAATTGGGATAATCACCATGGCCGTCCAGTCATAAGAGAAAGAAGAGATTAAAGTCCCTTTTTTGTCCATTCGACAGGTTCTCTTTTGACGGTAGGGGTGCCAACTGTAATGTTCCTATAAAGATGAACAACAAATGAAAAATTATATGTGATATATTTTTAGATTTAGTTCTATTTATGCATATACTAAGATATGTGTTTTTGATCAAAAATGATATATCTAATCTATAGTTTCTGACACATGATCTAAAACTTAATTTCTATAAAATTCTAGATCCAAAATCCTAGGTTCTGTTTGCATGAAACCATGAAACTATGATTGGCACACCTGTGGGGTTGACTCGATTCTTGTTCGGATTGACTCAAGTTCTTAGCGAGTTGACTTATTTTTGTTGGAGTCAACTCGAGTCCCTAGTAGGTTGGCTCATTTGCTGATGAGCCGATTTTATAGTACAGACTATGTCTATACATTTTTATTTGTCTCGATGTTGAGTCGTCTCACTATGACAAGTCAACTTAAGTGTCAGAACGAGTTGACTCGATTCTGCAGACAGCAAAATTGTATGAGATACAATATAAATAGTTTAGATCAAAATTATTTCGATATCTAAACTTAAACCTATGTATATAATGCACTTAATTGAGAATTAAGATTCAAAATTATAAGATCTAAAATTATTAATTTAAGATCTAAATTTTAATGCATAAAATATGGGTTTTGGTATGGGTTGAACAAATTAGGTCTAAAGACTAAACTACAAAAAGGGTCATTGATTAGATCAGGCTAGAATCCTTTTTGATTTTCAGTAGCGAACATAATCAAAAGTTGATTGGGATTAGGTCAAAGGGACTTAAAATTGAGTTTAGTTATAGTTGGTCCAATTGATTCACATATGATGTAAATTGATTAAATCAAGATCAAATTTGGTTCAATGGTTCGAGCCCGGATCTATAAATTAACCTGTTCAATTCTAATCAACTAATTTGGTGTCTAAGGCAAGTCTTAGATGGTGGTTCTTTAATTGGTTCCATTGTCTGACCTAGCCAATTCATTGGTGTCTAAGGAAACAATGGGGGACCCCACTCATCTTCACTTACCTGGCCATTTTGGAAGATTATGTTTTGTATTAGGCTACTTGTTAACTCGAGTTCGTCCATGCCGACTGGTTGGTCAGACATGAGATGATGTACTGATCTAAACTAGATTAGTCATCTACATCAGTTTTATGTAACTATTAGAAGAGATCTGAATCTAAATCTTCTCATAAATTTTAAGTCTATCAGTCTTCCATCGTTGTAGAGATGCGAGTCCTTTTTCGATGTTGATCATTCTCAACTGATTATAGTGGTTAGATTGCATCGAGAAGGCACAACCATTCTATTGCCATTAAATGCCCCAGGATAAAGTGGGGTTGGGTCTAATAACTATTAGGTGAGGGACTCAATGATTGCTTTGCGCTTGCTGGTGAACAGTGAGTCAGACTTAACTAAAAAATATACCAATAGCTGTTAGGTGAGGCCACAGGACTTAGAGACCAAGTTGATGCAATATGGTTGGAGAAGCATCTGATCAAAGAGTTATCCACGCATTGATATACATGTCACCGATAGCTGTTAGGTGAGGTGCCGTATATCAATGAGACTGCAGCACCCATTAAACCACTTGTCGCATTAGGGTTTCTGTTTCTCCATCTGAAGAGTGTGAGAGACTCAAAAAATTAGTGGAAGCCTTTGTTTATTTTTAAAATCCCTAAAATAAATTTTTACAAGTACAATCATCTAATTAAATCTTTACTCTCTGTGGTTAATTCTATCAGTTTTACCCCTCTAGCTCGAATCCTAGATATCAACCACATAATCGAAATCAATTATATATTTTGGCTTAAAACTTAAGAATAGTTCTTAGCTTTTAGAAATTAAGCCATGTGCTTAATCAGGTTAACCCAATGTCATCAGCTTGTCCAATCCATAGTCAACGAGCCATACTTAACAAATGGTTGGATATTGACAATTAGGTTAGGTGCTATAAATTAGAGTCCATGGTTGATGAACTCCAATATGTGCATAAGAACATATAGACTACCAAAGACATACTAATTCATCTGCAACAGTTGTGAGATGATTAAAGTTGCATAGCACATGAGATACGTGATGGACAGTTTGTCCATGATCACTGTTTGATAATGATCAAAGATATTGAAGAGCTTGAGAAGCCCGACATAACCATGTACAAGAAATTACTAATAGATTTGATCCTACAATTTTTGATTTATATGGATAGTTTGTGAAACTATTATATGAATAAATATTATAGCACCTTAACTGAATTAGCCAATATGTTGGTAACTAAAGGACCTTGAAAATTCAGAGGTACATACCTGAAAAGCCTAAAGAGATATAGACACATCTTTGAAAGATATATCGAGTTGCTCAAATTTGATCTTACGATTTTCTCTTCTTCCAATTGACTATTAGACTCTAATGCATGTTACGCACTTCAATTTAGGGTCTAAGGGAAGGAAGAAGACTGAGGGAAGGTGAAGTGACTCTTTTGAGTCGGTGATGGTGCAAATGTTGCACTATAGCCGTGGGCACCTAATCTCGATGATTATCATTTTAAATTTAGTTCTCTACTATTTACATGTTAATGCATATGTGAACTTATTTGAGTAAACAGTGAATACCATTAAATCTAAGAGATTCAAAAATCAAATAAACCTAAAGTATATAGGTGGTTCCTTTGGCTAGATCATATATGAGAAGAAATGATTTATCGATTGGAGAAATATGAGTCTTTGGGCTCATTGACAGTTGAGTAATATCTAGTCTGTGAATCATTCTTTGAAGATTAATGACTATGCTATCCTTTGTGGGATAAAGGGATAGGATCGTTGAGATACTTATCCTAGTACACATTTGATGTGTGCGGCATATTTGATGAGCCACATGAGAAAAATTATCTCTACTTTATTACCTTTATTGATGATCAATCATGGTATAGGTATGTATATGATATACAAATCTGAAGCCTTTGAAATGTTCAAAAAGTTCAAATATGAAGTAAAGAAGTAAATTGAAAAAATTTTAAAAGTACTTCGATCAGATCGAGGATGCAATACCAAATAAAAAATTTCACAATTATCTTTAGAAAAGGGCATAGTTTCATAATGAAATCCTCTTAGTACACCTCAGCTCCATGGGATATCTGCGAGGAGGAATGGCACTATATGAGATATGGTCTGGTCCATTATGAACTTCATTGATTTAACCTTTATTTCTTTAGGGATAAATTTTAATTTTGAAATTTAAATTAGATTCCATCTAAAGTTGGTTCCATTACACCATATGAGATATGGTATGATGGACAAGTTAGAAGATAAGTCTATGAGAGCTCATTTATAGGATATCCTAAAAGATTTGGGATGCCACTTTCTATCCTATTGGTTCACAATGTGATTGTGGGCAATCATGTTGTTTTCTTCAAAACAGTGGGAGGATAAATTCAAAGAGAGAATCTCTGAAGAGCAACGAGTCATAGAACCTATACAATTGATTTATGATGAGCCAATATATGTAGTACTTTCTCCACCTCATAAATCTAATAGGATCTCCCATCTTTCTGAAAGGAATTTGGTATTCTTACAGAGGATTAAGAGAAAGTGTTTCTCAAAGAAGATTGAAAATATAAAGATGATCCTGAATCCTATAATAAGGCAATGTTGGACATCAACCCCGAGAAATGGATGTATAGATAGTCCTACTAAATGAATATCTTGGAAAGATATCTATATGCAGTGGCCTATGGATTTCAATTCCAGTGACAAAGATCACACTACGAAAATTCATTTATAGATTTAAGCAAAAATCTTGGTGTCAGATTAAGTTATTTTAATGATGTGATCAAATTATTTGATTTCATCAAAATCGAGGAGGAATCATGTGTTTACATGAAGGTCAGTGGAAGGGTCCCATACTGACATCGGTTATGATGTAGTCAAAGATCTAGTACAAATATCCTATATTCTAGAATAAAGGTCTATAGAGATAGATCTTAAAGAATATTATTTTTCATAGACAAGTACATGAAAGTGGTGCTGAAAGGATTCAGTATAGAAATCTCCAAGAGGGATCCATTATCCTCTTGGACATAGGTGTATGCCATGCTATGTACTCAATTTCGTATATCTTGCTGTGAGAGTCACGAGCAGATATTTGTCAAATCCAAGCTGAGAGTACTAGACTGCTGTGAAAATATCCTTAAGTACTTGAGAAGCCCTAAGAATTTATTTCTTATCTTTGGAGAAGGGTTAGAGCTAAGAGAGGGAGGATACACTGATGGTAGAATGTCTACATCAGTATGTATTCTTGAGTTATGTTGGATTGATATGTTGAAAAGGTTCCAAGCAACTAATCAATGGAAGCTGAATATGCTGTAGATGTGCAGGATATATTTTGATTCTTGTAATAGTTGCAGAACTCGACATCATGACATCGGATGTCATGATACTGTACTGTAAAGATAATAGCCCATAGTCCTTGCTAAGGAGTCAAGGTCTCATCAGAAGTCCAAGCACATAGAACAGGGATATACGCGATTGCCTCAAGTAGAAATACGTAGAGGAATAAAGAGTAGACTCCACATAGAATGTGGCAGACCCAAGTCATTTAGCTACCTAAAGACCAAAGCCTGTCTTAGAAGATGGAGCTCAGAAAGCAGATTGACTTTAGTGCAAGTGGGAGTTGTTAGATGTATGCCCTAGAAGCCAACCTTAGCTGATGCATACAATTCTTTAGTACATATTTTATACTTATCATGTAATTTTATTATCAATCTATTGTATGTATCCATGATTTATCCTAAAAATTAACAAAGATGATTTGTATATTCTTAAAATATTAAAAATTTGAGATATACATCATTAGTAGTTAATTTCTAAATACTCTTGATCTAAGATGGAGGACAGTGATCCATCCATTTAAGATCGATGTATGGATCACTTCCTTTTTAGACAGATGGGTCTCAAGTTTGTGGTGTGGAGACACTGGGGTGAGAGTGCAAGTGGTTGTTAGAGAATAACTTGAACTGAACGTGACCAATATGAGAAACCACTTGGATGTCTACTCACTTATTAATGATTTTCTCGATGCTGCAGTGGTGTGACTGATCTTTTGACCTACTGTGTGTTGGCTATTCACAGTGAGACTACTTAGTTTGACTGCACATTCTTTTGATCTCTAGCCATTCAAGTCCTTACTGTGTATGTTGGCTATTGTAGGTTCAAGTTTGCTATTTGGAGTAGGACACACCTAGATGAAATCTATCGACTTTGGTAAAAAAGAGTAGTCCTATGCGATTCACAAGACTAAATTTAGGAAGTCTCTGACTAGAGCAAGTGTGAATACTGAAAAGAGCTTTCACAGGATTTACAGTAAACTCGAGTCAAGCCAATCAAGCATATGACTAAGAATGGGGTTTGACGAGTTCTCCATGATCTTTGTCTAGTCGGGACTCACGATAAAGAGATTGTATCACACGATAACTGCTCCTAGGGGTTCATTATTTGATTCTATTGGATTGCTACTATATGCTGCTAGACGTCACTGGTGGATCGTGAGAACTCACTAGGATCATTTCGGATCAACGATCCTTGTTGGGGTGAGTTGGAATCGTTCCAGTCCATCGAAAAGAGTTTCAATAATATTGTGATGGAGATCACAGTATATCTCACTACCAGATAGAATAGAACTTGAGAGATCACACATAAAAGGAGCATGATCTGATCAATAGCTTAGATCAATTCAAATTATCTATTGGTTGATGGTTTGAATTTTAGAAACTACTAATTTGTAAATGTTACAGTTTTGACAGCTGCTAATGTTAGCACAGAGACTTAATTATAAATATTATGATTTAATTGAGGCTGATTAAATTATAAATCAAATCTTAATTAATTTAAATCAGATTTAATCTAATTGATTTTGATTTAATTTAATACTAATTGGGTTCAATTATTCAAATCAGATTTGGATTTCAATCCTGATTGGATCAGGTTTGATAGCTTTTCAAATTTAATTTGATTCAGACTTGATTTGAACTCGATTTGGATCCAATTTGAACCAGATTGATCTTGACTCTCAAAGCCCACTTTCTTTGGGCTCCTCTCTCCACTTTGCACAAAGAAATGAGATGGGGTGGTGATTTTTCATGCTGCTTTGATCAAAGCATGCATGAAGGTGGAAGGGGCGCCAATAGTTGGTGCCCCACTTTTTTGGGACTCTCTCTCCCTTTTGACTCAATTTTCTTTATTTAAATTTGATTCAAATATGGAAGAGGATCAGATCCTTATCAGATATGGATGTGGGAATGATTTTTGTGCAACAAAAGAAATTAAGAAGAGAAGGAATGTGCGTTTGCGTGTGTGAAAGAAAAAGAGTCACCTCCTCTATGAGTCATCCTTCTTTATTTTGGTTTCTCTTTCTATTTGAATTTGATTTAAACTAAGAAAGTGATAATGTATAAAAAGGAAGGACTTTTAACTAGACTTTTATGTGACAAAAATCAAGGAAGAAGTGTGGCGTGCGCTAAGATGTTGAAAGGTTTTTCTTTCTACCATGTGACTTCTTCTCAACACCTCCTTTCCTTCTACCTTCACCTCCATGCCCAAAAATCTGATGAGATTAGATCTAAGGGAGAAAGAAAAGAGAGAGAGGAAGAGAAGAAGAAAAATTCTTTTTCTCTTCTTGGTGGTTTGGTTCAGATCCCGTCAGATCTGCACGAAAGAGTTCGTGTAGCCTTCATCTTCTTCGAGTTTTAGAAGAAGATTCAAATCCAAAGCTAAAGAGCGAGGTCTGTAAGGTGCTAGCATATCGATGATCTCCATGCTCTGATCAGACATCTTCGTATGGATACCAACAAAGGTTGGACGTTTGCACGGCTATGACTCGAATCCTGGACATCCACAGGATCCAAAGGTATGGAGATTAGATCTCCGATTTTTTTCTAATGTATTTTGTTTTGATTTTAGATTTTAGATCAAGGTGACATGTTCATGTTAGATGTATGTCCGAGAAGCCAATCTCGCTGACACATTATAATACATCTAGGGCATAATTTATACTTAATTCATTGATTTGATCAATAAAGGGCAAGTTTGATTTTCATTCAAGTGTGATGTGTCCTTGAATCATCTATGGAATTAATATTTTGATACATATTCTTCAAGTATTGAGAATTAGAGATATGTATATAATTTTTAAATTCTCTCGATCATAGTATCATCATGAAGATAGTGATCGATCTGGATAGATCGATGCATAGATCACTTTCTTCAGAGTAAATGAGTCTCTGATCTATGGTGTAGAGACACTGAGTGATAAGTGCGAGTAGTTGTTAGAGAACAACTAGTACTGAGCATGACTATATGAGAGATCACTTAGATTTCTAGTCGATTGTCAGTGATTGTATAGATACCGTAGTTGTGTGAATGGTCTTTTGACCTATGATGGTACTACTCATAGTGAGACTGCTGAAGTTTGACTGACACATAAACATGGTCTCAATGAGTCTTTGTAGTGGATGTTGGTAATAGTTGGTCTACTGTAAGAGTAGGATGCTTATCTAGATAGAATCTATCAACTTTGATAGAGAAGAGTAGCTTATAGGATTTGAGAAGTTAAGTCCGAAAGTCTATGGCCACAGCAGTATGATTGATGAAAAAAAATTTATGAGGATCATAATTGGACTTAAGCTAATCGAATCTATCATATGACTGATGATGAAGTTTGATGATTTATCTATGAGCTGCCATCTAGTCAGAACTCATGATAGAGGGACTGAATCACATGTGAACTATATCTTGAGGTTCTTTTTCGGTTCTGCTGAGTTACCACTACATACTGCTAGGTGTCACTGGTGGATGGTGAGAGCTCATTAGGATTGCTTAGGATCGACAATCCTTGATGAGTTAGAATGGAACTGTTTCGATCCATTAAAATGAGTTTTAATGATGCTATGATAAAGATCATTGTATATCTCACTACTAGATAGAATTGAACTTATAGAGTCACACAATAAAGGAATTAGACCTAGAATAAGCAGTTGGACTTATGAAGTCTCATTTAGGTTTGAAAAAATCTATTGAGTTCGGGATAACCTTGCTAGTATATGGTTGAACCTAATTTTTTTTACATTTGAATTTTTATTTGATAAGATTAATTTAAGTTTAATTGTCTGCTAATAACCTAAATGAATTAGATTTATTGGGTTCCAATTATTGGGTGCCTAAAGTTTTGAATTAAATGTATTAAGGGTTCAAACCCTTAATCAATTTTCTTGATAGTTTTGATTGGGCACCACTTGATTTGATCTAGTTGGGTGCGCACATACTAGAGAGGGCATGTGGACCTGATTGGGGTGTCCCATGGCAGTCATGTGGCGTGTGTATTTATGGGTCCAAGGGCTCCAAAAGTTGGCACCTAAAGGATCTCCTAAAGAGGATCAAATAACTATAGGAATAAGGATTCCTAATGCAAGTAGGACCTGTATTAAATGATAGTTAGTTTTGAATAGGATTCAAACTTTATGCCTATTTAAAGGAGCCTTCCTCAAGGCTCTTAAGCTCTAAATTTTAGCAGCCCACACATCCCTTAGAAGCTCCCCACACCCCCCCTCTCTCTCCCTCTCTTCTCCCCTTGAAGTCCAACGCCCAAGGTGTTAGGTGTCCCACTTCTCCATGCCCAAGAGGAGCTTGGGCATCCCTTTGCTTGCTGATTTTTCAGCCCTTGATTGCTTCATAATCAGGGAAAGAAGAGCAACAGAAGAGGAGAAGAAAAGATCAAGAAAATGATCAAAGAGTTGATCATGATCTAGGCTTCGTTCAGATTCACAAACTGATTGTTCTTAGAGAAGAAGGATCAACACCAAAGAGGACTGTTCCAGACTGATCTTGAGTGGATACTCATAGAAGTCAGGTACTTACATGGCTAAGTGAGAACCTACTCTCTTTCAGATCCAGATTTAAAGAAAAAATTATAAAACAGATATATGATTCAATCATATATTCAATTTCAACATAAAATTCAACATGTGTTTAATTTCAGCATATGAAGTAGATCCTTGTGTTCTATATTTTAGCATGCATGATTAAATTAAAAGAATTTTAATCTTTTATTCTACTATATTGTTAAAAAAAAATATTTTGAAACATACATGCATGCCCGATATAAAATTCTAATAGTGGTATCAGAGCCACGGGTTTCATATGCATGAAATTAACATATATATTTTTGAAAAGAGTTTCAAAATTTGATTTTTTTTGATACATGAGATGTATAGATGATTAATTTAAATCTAAAATTTATTTAGATTTAATTTTAATTTATATATTTGATATGAAAAGGCATGCATAGATCTGAAATTTATTCTAGATCGGTTTCTAGTTCAAGTATATGTGATATGTAGATGTATGCATAAATCTGAAAATTAATTTGACCTGATTTATGATTCATATATGAGATATATGATTATATATTAAGGTCTGAAATTATTTTAATATGATTCATTATTTATATATGAGATATATGATATCATGTTATGATCTAAATTTTTGTTTAGATCTGAATTTTGCATGCATATATGAGATATATGCTTATATGTTAAATCTAAAAATTTATTTTATAATTTAAAACTTATCTTTCATATAAAAAATTTAGATCTAAAATTTAATTTTAGAATCTAAAATTTATGTTTGTGCATGAGGTTTTGGTCATGAAAAAATCAAAAAATTAGGTCATGTAATTAGATTGTATCTAGAATTTTTGATTTGAACATAATGGGTCTAATTTGATTAAGTAATTGATCAATCTAAATCAAATGTTGATTAAGATTAGATCAATTAAGTTATAAGATTATACAATTATTGTTGATCAAATCAATTAAATCCATATATAGATTGATTAACTTAAGGACCTAATTTGGCTCGATGGCTTGAGCCTGATTCACTTAAGCTAATCATTTGGACCAATTGACCTATTGGTGTCTAAGATAAATAATTGAGAGATGGTTATTTAATTGGTTCTATTCGCTGATCTGATCAATTTATTGGTATCTAAAGAAAGCAATGAGGGGATCCCTATTGATCTCCACTTACCTAATCAATTTGAAAGATTGAGTCTTGAATAAGGTTGCTTGGTGGTTTGGTTTAGCCCATGCCAATTAGATCAATCATATGATGACTAATTAGATGAGATCTAAACCTAAACCTCTCTATAAATATTAAGTCCATAGGTCTTCCACAATTGTGATATGTGAGCGTGCTACTGGTATTGATTGTTCTCAGCTGGTCACAGTGGTTCAGTTGCACTGAAAATATGCAACCACTCTATTAGCAAAGTGTTACTCCAGAATAAGAATTGGGTTGGACCCAATAACTGTTAGGTGAGAGATCCAATGACAGTCTTGCATCTACTTGTGAATGGTGGGTCGGGCTTAACAAGGAGTGTGGTCAATAACTATTAGGTGAGCCCAAATAACTTAGAGATCAAGTCACTACAACATGTTTAGAGAAGTATCTGAGTAAAGAGTTATCCATGCATCGATGTGCATATTATCAATAACTGTTAGGTGAGGTACATGACATTGGTGGGATCGTAGCACCCACTAGGAATCTAGTTATTGTGTCAGAATTTTTATTTTCATCCGAAGAGTGGAGGGATCCAAAAAATTAATGAGAGTTATTATTTACATCTTAAAATTTTTAGAAGCAAATATAAATTTAAAGTGCAAAAATCTAACTTGAATCTCTACTCTTGCAATTAAACAATGTCAGCTTCAAACCTCTAGCCCACATCCTTGAATCCAAATGTTTGACTGGAACAAACTATAAAGACTGGCTAAAAAATCTCAGAATTATCTTGACTTCTGAAAAATTAGGTCATGTACTCAACTAGAAACTTCTAGTATTTCCAAACCGTCCTACTGTTGAGCAAAGAACAGCTTATGAAAAGTGGACGGATGAAGACAGTCGGGTCAAGTGCTATGTGCTGGCATCCATGTCAAATAAGTTGCAAAGCCAGCATGAGCATATACCCACTGTCAGGGCTATGATTACTCACCTACAAGAGTTGTATAGTGAGCAGAGCCATACAGTATGCTTTGAAGTATCCAAGAGACTCTTCAATCTGAAGATGCACGAAGGACAATCAATCCATGAGCACTGTATGATAGTGATCAAGGATATCGAGGAGCTTGGGAAGCTCAAGCTTGATATGCAAAAGAATTATAGATAGATTTGATCATTCAATCCCTTACGAGTTCATATAGTTAATTTATTATAAATTTTATATAAACAAACTTGATTGCACTATATCCAAACTGGTCAACATGTTGGTCACTACTAAAAAATCTTGAAGAGTTCAAGGGGCACTGTTCTCGCTGTGGAGTGGACTTCTTCTAAGAGAAAGTCTGGTTGGAAGAAGAAGACTAAATCCACAAAGAAGTAGAAGACAGAGGGCAAGCTAAAGAAGGATGTTTCGAAGAAGACTGAAGTAAAGAAAAGTATTTCTACTGTAATGCTGAAGGCCACTGGAAGAGAAACTATCCACTCTACTTAGAGAGCCTAAAAACTACAAAGGAAGATAAACCTTCAGAAGGTATGCTCGTAATTGAATCTAACCTTACAATTTCTTCTATTTCTAATTAGATATTGGATTCTAGTTTGAGTGTTCATATATGTACTTCAATGCAGGGTCTAATAGAAAGTAGAAGATTGAGGGAAGGTAACATGATCTTTCAGATCGACAATGGAGTAAAGGTTGCTGCAGAAGCCATTGACACTTATCCTCTTCGATTACCGTCAAGATTTAGATTAGATTTGAAAGACTGTTATTTATTTCTGTAGCTAGTCAGAATTTAATTTCATGTCTATGCTAGCATAGGATGGTTTTGATTTAATTTAATAAAAATTTATTCTATTTATTTATAAAATAAATTGATTGCACATGGTTTTTTAATTGACAGTCTTTATCACTTGCATATTGATGTGAATGTAAATTTAAACGAACAAATAGTGAGTATCGTAAACCAAAAGAGATCCAGAGATAAAATT
>KE507042.1:16644-27154 GCA_000441515.1 Elaeis oleifera
ATAAGACTCAGAAGTCTTATTCTACTTTAATTAGTTTCAAGTACGGTTTTTTTTTTTTTTTATTGTTACATTAATTCTTTGCCACCATTATGATTTTGATTTTCTTGGCTGAGGTTTGGAATTTTTCTGCTTAGGCCATCAAAAGGGACTCAGCATTTGCAAGAAAGGTGAAGAGGGTGGTTGTACTTGGTGGGGCTTTCTTTGCATCTGGGAATGTCAATCCTGCTGCTGAAGCAAATGTAAAAGAGTGGACCCATAATTCTTCTGATGAAATATTTGGTCTTGTCGTTTTACATACTTTATGCATTTGACTAAGATTTTATTGAAGCAATTTCTTATGTCTAACACTTTATTTATTTATTTTGTTATTTGGTCTTCAACAAAGATGTCTTTTACCATGTAGAAGTTCTTACCGTGAGTATTAAACAAATTTTCTATTATAAGCAGTACAATTTATTGAAAGAAAGGAGAAAAGTTAATTTATAAGTACTTTAGTTGATCCATGAGGGGTCAATGAAGGTGTCACTTTGGCAACAAAATGTTTTTAACACCGGGAACAAAATTTGCTAAATCAGTGGCCTCTTATAGAACATTTATGGAGAAGTTTCAGCTATGTGTGTCCTAAGCCACGAAATTATTCGAATTATTATAAATTCTGCAGTTATTCTTAACTTAATTGATGATTCTTATCTTTCTATGATGACCTAATGAAGAAATTCATTAGTTGTATTGTTGGTGACACTAACAGAGAACACATGAATTTCTCCACATATTGTTCTTAACTTTCTTATGAAGTACAGTGACTTCTTATTGAGATGAAACACTTCACTATGTCTATCTTAATTTTCTCAACCTAACAAATCTATAAATTTTTTACTCTCCTGATTGGTTGAGTATGGATTTTATCCACATTGAGTCGCTACTGATTCTTGATGTTGCGGCTATAATACTGACAACATTCTAAATATCTCTCAAGGTCTAGGATACCCCATGGCCTATGCAATGGCATTGCTTGCATCACCTTCCATGGTAATTTGTTACAGAAGTGAGAGTGTGCTTCTCATGCGGTGTCGACGAGGCAGAGGCCCTTACAAAGTATTTCTTCTAGTGGCCTTGGCCCCACCAAAAGTATCACACTTTTGTCATCCTTCACAACACATCTCAAGAATCGGTATATGAGTACTGAGGGCACTACTTTGGTTTCAGGTCCATACACATGTCATTGTTACACAGTATCACTTCTCCATTGAGGCCTTCCCTATACTTTGGTTTCAGACGTATGTTCATTTGCTACTTTGGTTTCACCAGTATTTTCCCTACCAAAGTCCTCTTTCATCATTGTATCTCCACAAGGATTTTGCATGTCAAGCTGCGCTTTGGTTTCGAATGTTCCTAAACCAAGGCCTCCCTCCCGAATGTGGCTCATGACAGTATATTAGGCACCATTTCAGAACTTTCTCTGGATTTTCATGAATGTACGGATTTAAGAAATAGATTTTCACCAGTATTTTCAAGTCATCATTCTAGTGTTAAGAAATAGAGTTGAGAAAGTGCTCAAGATTTTCAATCCTCACTTTGCAGATCTATGGGGATCCAGAAGCCGCTGACATTGTGTTTACCAGTGGAGCAGATACTGTTGTTGTTGGCATAAACATCACTACTCAAGTCAAATTTACAGGTTCTTTTGAACTTTGTGTGTTCTAAGTTGGATCTCATCATTTGCTTCAAATTTACAACTGCAACTCATTATGGGTGCAATATGTGGTTTCAGATGAAGACCTCTCTGAACTAAGAAATTCAAAAGGAAGGTATACGCAATTCATATGTGACATGTGCAAGTTCTACAGAGATTGGCATGTGAAATCTGATGGTGTCTATGGTATATTTACATTTGTTCCCCATATTTCCTTGTTCTAGCTTGCAACCTCCTCGAATGGTATGACTTAGACAAGTTTCAAAATCAGGGATTTTCCTCCATGATCCGGTCAGTTTCACAGCGCTAGTTCGACCAGATCTCTTTACGTTCAGAAAAGGGGTTGTGAGGGTGGAGACACAGGGCATCTGTGTGGGACATACATTGATGGACCAAGGATTAAAAAAGTAGGGCTGTACTTGGATTTCCTATTGCACTGTACTTGGATTTCCTATTGCTTATTCTTGCGCTTTATTAATTCCACCAAACTTTTGGTGCAGGTGGAACACAATTAACCCTTGGTCAGGCTATTCACCAATTTCAGTTGCATGGACAGTTGATGTGCCTGGAGTCATTGCATTTATCAAAGAACTGCTTATGAAACCATGAAAACTGAAGGAACCTTAGCTACCCACCTGATTTGTGTTACGGATCTCAAACATGGAGGTCTAAGCATACCTCTATTTATTTGGATTCTGTTTCTCTGTTCTTTTCAACTACAAATGTTGGATTTGAAAGCTTACCTTGTGTCATTGAATCACCAAATACTGGTGAAAAGCATCCTTTCAGTGAAACTTCAATCTGACAGCTGTTATATATTTTGTATCATGTATTTGGTGAATATATTAACTTCTGTTCCATGATTGAATATTATCATCTATTTAACTGCTTATGAGAGCTGCTTAAACTATCATGTTCTGCAGTTTCAAATGCCTTATGCTTTCAGTTTATCATCCATGAAAGAGACCATGGTGCTGTCTTCTTGAGAGCATATGAATTTTGGCTACTGTACAAATAGCGGTGACCTTTTTTTATACAAGGCAAACTGCTCTAGACAAACTTAGGTAAAGAAGAACCTACAGGATTAAGCTAACAACAATTTCAAGCTAATGAATTTTATTGCGGTGAACGAGGTAGGAACAATTGAATTCCAGTTAATGACATCGTTCCCTTTCTATCTCTGTTCACATCAGGAAGCAAGATTCTCCAGTAACATGATCTGTCTACCTTTGTCAACCCTCCAGTGAATGGGAGGCGGTCAATGGGAGCCTAGGAGACTTCACTCCCAAGAGTCCAACAGTATGACACTTAGAGAGATGTTTCCATTATAGATTTTACTAATCAGTATGAAATCTCTCTAAATAATCCCATAATACCTAGGCTAGTTAATTATCTGTTCCTATCAAGAGCAAAGTAACGAGGCTTTTTTGCCTCCTCATAAATGCTGTTTTCCATTCCAAATTTCTCTGTTTCCGCATGCTGCTTCAACGGTCTGTCTTTGCTATATTTTGTATGAAAGCCCTCATAAGAATTATTTCTCAGAAAAAGATCTCATCTTTTAGTAATTTCAACTGGCATCTATATAGAACCTCATAACATATAAATTTTATACAAGATGTGTAATTCATGGTTCAGATAAAAAAAGGTCCTTTGACATCAAGAAGACCATGTTCTTCAAAGAAAAAGGAAAATAAAAACAACACCCAAAGGGGTTAGGAGAAAGTTGGTCAAAACAGCATTCACTTTCTATCCATTCAAAAGCAAATAAGTTGAACAGAAGACCATGGATCATGTGGCTAGAATTATGGGTTCAGATAAAGAAAAGTTCCTTTGACATCAAGTAAACCATGTTCTTCAAAGAAAAGGAAAATAAAAGACAACACCCAAAGGGGTTAGGAGAAAGATTGGTCAAAACAACATTCACTTTCTATCCATTCAAAAGCAAATAAGTTGAACAGAAGACCATGGATCATGGCTAGAATTATGGGTTAAGATTGGTTGTCAAGATCGGCTAGGATTATCAGAAAATTATAGGCCCGGTTGTCAAGATTGGCTAGGATTATAAGGAAATTATTGATCTGGATTGGTTGTCAAGATTGGCCGAGTATACGATAGTTATAAGTCTGGATTGGCAAAAATTTTGAATTTAAATTTTATAATTATGTAATTTTTTTAATAAAGTGCTCTATATTATAATATAAATATTTATATAGAATTGTAACATGGTAGAGATTGATTCTATTGATTCTTCTTTTTTTGTCAATACCATTCTTCTCTTTTCGCCAAGATATCATGATATCAGAGCAAGATTTTTCAAAATTTCTTTTGAGAAAATTTGCAGATCATTTTGAAGATTAGTGGCGGTTATGACATCGTCTTGGCTTCATTAAAAGAAAAATTTGTTGCTATTCAAAGTGTGTAAATCATGTTTCTTCTGATCTTTATCACATTCAGCTATTAGGTGTGATCTATACTTTATCTTAAAAAGGCTTATTTATTTTCTCAGTAGGATGGATTTTGATAAGTCAAATACTATATTGGTTAAATTTAATGGAAAAAATTATGCTCTTTGGGAATTTCATTTTTGAACTTTTATTGAAGGCAAAGATCTCCATGGAATCCTTGATGGATCTATACCAGAGCCTAGTGATGACCAAAAAATGTTCAATGGAAAATGAAAATCCTAGAGTTATGACTTAGATTTAAATTCTATTGAGATAGATATTGTGTTAAGCCTAAGATCATTTAGAATAGCCAATGGAAAATGGAAACATCTCCTGAAAATATTGTGTTAAACTTGAGATTATTTAGAACAATCAATGAAATATGGAAACATCTCCAAAAACACATTCTCAAACAAATCAAGCTAGGTAATTTGAGATAGAATATGAAACTGCTAAAATTAATCAGGAGGGTAGAGGTGTCAGGAGTTTTATGTTGAACTTTTGAACCTATAGACTAAACAAGATATGATGTCTACTAATCTTGTCACAAATCCAACCTACGAGGAACTCAAGAAAGAAAGAGATCGAAGTAGGGCATTTTAGTTTCTTATGAAACTAAGACTGGAATTTGAGAATGCTAGGGCTAACATAAAAGTCATGGTATCAAGGATCTTGATTTTATTCTTTGTGAACTCACTCAAGAGGAAACTCGATTGAATATGCAAGCTATGTTAGACACTAAAAATAATTCTATGGATATATTTTTTTTACTTCTCGTAGTATGTCTCAATTAAAACAGAAGAATGGAGAACATGATAGTATTTAGTGCAGATACAATAATGAATTTGGGCATGTACAGTCTCACTGTAAGAAAAAATTTGTGCAACTACTGTAAGAAAATGGGACACAATTTTAAAATGCCAAAATTTGCAAAAGAACAAGCAAAGTCAATCAATGTTCTTACTTTCAGTGGAGATTAGAAAATGCCAAGCTCATCTGATAATAAATTATCTCAAGAAATAATTCAGCCAATGATCCAAACTTCATTGTAGTCTACTCTACTAGGTACTATCTCTTCCACTTTCTCTACTGTTGGTTTCTTAGGTAAAAGAATCAAATTTTTTCCTTGATTTTTTGATTCTGCCGCATTCAATCATATGTCCAGACAAGCACATATCTTTTCAAAACTTAAACCATATTCATCAAAACATTCTATCATTACCACTAATGGAAAAGAAATATTCCATTAAAGCTGTAGGTATAGATAAATCTAAGAAACTTTATTTCTTTTGAATACCTTTTATGTTCTAAGATTAGTTGCAAACTTAGTTTCTGTTAGTCAGTTAGTTGATCAAAATTATTTGATAACCTTTTCTCCTCGTGGTTGTGATGTATAGGACCTTCAAATGGGGAAACTAATCGGGAAGGAGTATAGGCAAGGATGTTTATTTTGCCTAAACTTAGTTGAACAACCTTTTTTCCAATTGTGTTTTTAGTATCTCTATCTTCTAAAATTTCTCTTATTAATAAAACTTGGGATCTTTGGCATTGTCGCCTTGGACACCCTTATATGATGAAGCTAAGTATATGCTTAATTTTTATTTTCTTCTAGACAAATTAAATGTCAAATCCGTATCTTATGATACAACCTATCAAAGTTGTGCTCTTGGTAAAGCTTCCAAGTTGCCTTTTCCTTCGAGCGCTTCTAAAGTAGGTGCACTATTTGACTTGATACATAGTGATTTATAGAGTCCATCACCAATTCCTTCTAAGCTTTGTTATCATTATTTGTTTATTTATTGATCAGAATATAAAGTTTACTTGGATCTATTTTTTGCATGCCAAATCTGAACTTACAAATATAGCCAAATCATTTATCACTATGATTCAAACACAATTTGGAAAAACGATCAAAATATTTCGTGCAGATTTTGGGGGGCGTTTATTTTTAGGATTGACTTCTTTTTTAATAAAAAAAATTTGCTATAGCAATTGTGCTCACAAACCCCTGAGCAATATGGTATAGTAGAAAGAAAAATCATCATGTTGGCGAAATTGCTCAAACCCTATTGATTGAGTCATATATGCCTTCTAGTTTTTGGGTAGAGGTTGTTTATACTGCATTTATCTCATTAATCGACAACCTACTCCAGTTCTCGGCAATGAATCATCATGGTTTGTCTTTATAATAAACCTCCAGATTATTCTCGACTTCGTGTCTTTGGGGTATTATTTTGTACTATTTTCTCCACATGAACAAAATAAATTATCTTCAAAGACTGCAAAATATGTGTTTCTCGGATATAATGATAAACAAAAGGTCACCTTTATTATGATCCAAAAAATGAATGTATGCATATATCTTGTCATATTATTTGCTTTGAAAATTCTTATTATTCTTCTTCTTCTTTATCATATGACTCTATTGACCCAAGGATTGATTTTGATAATAACAAAATTTAGTATAAATGGTATTAATTATGTGTTTCAAGAATAGTTGTAGAATTTTTTAGGTACTCACAAAGATACATCAAGTTAAGAAATAAATTCTCTCAAAAAAGTTGAGCGAAAAGAGTTTTCAAGATGAATTATATATATTAGGGATGGCACATTATGAAAAAATCAAGTTGGAAGTCATAAGTCGATGGCATAATAAGGTTAAAGTTTAAAGAAGTATGGAGAAGCCTAGAAGAAGTAATCTCAATAATGGAGAAGTTTTTGAAGTATTTTAGAAGCATTGAGACCAAGAAATACAAGTTTAGGATGCCAAATTTTAAAAAAATGAAGTTGGAAGTCATGAATTAACTCTAGGTTTCATGAGCCATTTTTGGCACGCTGAGAAGAATTTGGCATCCTTTAAACTGTCTAAGATAAAATTTGAGCCGACTCAGTCTTAGACAAATAAAAAATAGAAATTATAATTTTTCTTAATAGACTCAAGCTGTCTGAGCAGATCCAGAGTTAGTCGACTAAGAATTTGGATGAGTCGACTCAGATATTCTAACAGTATAATAGCTAATTTTTTCGACTATTTCTAATAGGCAAAATTATGTTTAATCACTCTTTTGGCTTCTACAATGGCTAATATACTTGTTCAAGTCAATTTTAAGGCTGTTTAAGACTTGAAATTCAATTGAAAAGCAAGAAGAAAAGATTGAAAAAGAGAAAAACTTCAATTCTCATCGAGTGCATTGAATATCCTTTTAAGAAAGGAAGATAGAGAGGAGTTAAGTGATTTGATTATATGGTTAATTAATTGAAAATCCATCAAGCATCCATTTAGACTCTCTCATCCATTCAAGAAGGAAGTCAAGTCTATAAAAAGTATCAATCAACAACTTCTCCACACTTCAACGAGTTCCATTTTCTTGAGCTTTGGGTCATTTCTTTGGTACTTAATTATTTTATTATTTTTTTATAAATTTTTTTGGAGAAAAGAATAATTTGGGGTTAAGATTTATCTAAGTTTGAAATTGAATGGTGTAGAATTTTGATTGGTGAGCTCGAAAAATCAATTAGGTTGATTATGAATCAATAAAATAATTAATATAAAATTTTGGTTGGTGAGTTTGAAAAAATTAATTTGATTTAATTGTGAATCTGATAAATAATCATGTTATAATCAAGAGGATTATAGTAAAATTCTTAAGTAGAAAGACTTGGAGAGTGGACATAGGTGCTGATTTTGGTATTGAACCACTATAAATTTATAGTATTTGTATTGCTTATGCTTGCTCTTATCTTGTGCATTGTTTTATTACTTATCTTGCTATGCCTATTTATTTCATTCTCATATTACACAATTAAGTTTAGATTAGTTTTATTTAAGAATTGTTTGTGTTTGTGATTATATGTCTCTCTTTACTTTCTACTTTCCATTGCTTATTTAATTTTATCTTAGCACAACACAAACACTTTCAAAATTGCTTTTGGGCATAAATACTTAAATTTTTTTGAAACCTAATTCATCCTTTCCTCTCTTAGGTTGCTACATCTGGGGCAACAATTGGTATGAGAACCTGGTGCTCAAGTCCTTTCTTGACTTCACCATCAAGAGCAAAAGATCATAGAAATCTTTGGAATTACTTTTGATGAAGGGCATTCCATTGTTAGCCCACCTCTTTTTAATAGATTTGATTATATTTATTAGAAGGCTAGATAAAAATTTCTGTTTAAGCACTCGACTATGATTTATGGAGAATTATAATTAATAGGCTTGATTCATCCACTTTTTGACTGATGGCATTATTTTTCCCAAACTCAAAAGAAAATGGGATGAATATGATAAGAAAATGATCAATTGAATGCAAAGGCCATGAATATTCTTTATTGCTCGTTAGATATAGATGAATTTGATAGAATTTTTTCTTATATTTTAGCTAAAGAAGTGTGGGATCAACTAGAAGCTACTTATGATGAAGCAAATCAAGTAAAGAATCAAGCTTTAAAGAAAAATGGAAGAAGTCCCGAAGTTCTGCCTCATAGCTCATAAGGATAAGATGAAAAAGAAAAGAAGCAAGAAGGAAAAGAAATTAGCAACTAAGAGAGAGCTGAGCAAAGAAAGAAGAAAGAGATAAAAAAAAGAGAGTGTTGGCAAAGGAAAAGCAAAGAAGAAAGAGAAAAGGAAGAAGAAGTATAAAGATAAAAATTTGTGCTTCATGGCATAAAAAAATGAGATAATTTTTGAAAATTCTATTGATTTTAATTTTGATGAATTACAAAAAGCATTCTATGAGTTTATAAATGATTTGAAAAAGCTAGAAAAAAAATAAAGAGTTTAAAAGATCAAATTGAATCTAGTTGATAAAAAAAATTTAGAAAGAAAATGAAGTTTTTCTCAAGGAAAAAACTTTTTTGGTTGATGAAAATATCAATATAAAGAAAGAAATTAAAAAATTGAAAACTCATTATTGATAAGTTCACTTTAGTTCTCAAAAGTTTCAAATAATTTGAAAATTAAAGAGTAGTTTTTGAGAAAGCCGATTTAGGATTTAATTCCTTAAAAAGTAAAACTTTTGAAGAATATGTTTATGAAAGCTTCTTTTGAAAATTCTTTAATAACTTATTTTAAATGCAATCAAGTAGGATATAAAGCTTTTGAATGTCATTCAAAGAAGATAAAAAATGTTACTATTAAGCAAGTTTGGATTTAAAAAGGAATCATGCTGACTAATTCCAAACGATCCAAGAATTCGGTACCAAAATTAGAAAAATAAATATTTTACAGATGTGCCTAGCATCCCATGCATCAAAAAAGAGGTAACATTTGATCAACAGATACTTAGGATACATGATAAAAGAATGATAATTTTTGGTAAAGACAAAATCATTAAAATAATTCCTTCTATATTTATTGAAATAATTTACTTAAATAGATTGATTTTGATGAATTTGCTATGATACATATTATATTACCTTTGTATTTACTAAAACTCACCTTCAAATCTGTTTCAATTTTATTTATATAAAAGTTTTGAAATCTTTGAAATATGAGTCTCCTTGCTTTCTTAATTATGTCTTGAAAGATAAACCAAGCTAAAATATGTGAGAAATATTTACTTGCCTATCTTATGAACTAAAATATTAATGTTTTAGTTACTTACAAATGAAGTTGTGTATGCTTAAATTATCATGTTGTTACTTCTGCTTGTTAATAAATTTATCCTTCTTATGTTTCAATATTTCTCTCTAGTATGATTGACATACTTTTTTGATATTATAAAAAAGAAGAGTAAGAAGTTGAGAAATGTTTGCTCCGAGAAATGTTTGCTCAAGAAATGAAGAAAGAGATAAAACAAGAAAATTTTCCAAAATTCCCATGAGTTTTCAAAGATATGGCTTTTTATATAAGAAAGGGGAGTCTTCCAAAATTTCCTCAAGATTTTTTTCAATTCTTAAATTTGATTGTGTTTATGCCATTGAAATTTGCTAAATTTTTTGATCATTCAGTGCTTTTATTGCAAATCAAAAGGAGAGTAAGCAATGTTTGAGCCTTGATTGTATGGTATTTATCATTGACTATCTTTTTGATATATTGTACTGAAATCTTGCTATGAATTGATGATCATGTTTATCACTGATATTATCTTGTCTTTAGTTCTATTTAATTTTCTTTATTATAACTTTTGGTTCTACTTATGTAATGACAAAAGAAGGGAGATGAAACATGTTTGAAAATAGTAAAAAAATATGATAATTAATGATGAAAAGTAAAATCTCTTTAATAGTTTCATCTAAAATTTGAATTTGAAATTTATTTTGATACACTTTATAAAGTTTAAAGCTTGTTAATTGTTTGATTTTCTATCATAATTCTTATTATGATTTTTGTCTTGATCAAATTTCAAATCTCATACTTGTTGTTCTCAATATC